>CM019713.1:8490265-8540265 GCA_009760885.1 Achatina immaculata
AGAGAGAGAGAGAGAGAGAGAGACAAGCAGACAAGACAGACAGGCAGACAAAGAGGCAGACACTTGACAAAAAAGAAAGAGAAGCAGGCGAAGAAGCATACAGACAACGAGACAGATACGGCATCAAAAAAAAAAACACACACACAAGAAGACGAAAAGGCAGACAAGGAGATAGACAATGAGACAAACAAGCAGACGAAGAAGCAGACACAGGGACAGATAAGTACACGAAAAACCAGACAGTGAGACAGATATGCAAACAGTGAGACAGACAAGCAAACTAAGAGACACATAAATAGACGAAAAAGCAGACAGGGAGGTAGGCAAGAAGACAAAGAGACAGACAAGCATACAAAGAAGTAAACATATAAACCGAGAGACAGACATTCAGACAAGAGACAAATGTGCAGACAAAGCAGCTGATATATGGATAAAGAGAGAGAGAGAGAGAGAGAGAGAGAGAAGAAGATAGAGAGACAATCAGCCAGACAGACAGACATGCAGACAAAGAAGACAAACATGTACTCAAATAGACACACAAGCAGACATGTATAAACAGCTTTAAAGAAGTCCAAATCGGATTGCTTGAAGTTCTCGTTCGTTTGTTTGAAAAATCTTGTTCCTGTTGGGTCAAGTATAAGCCGGCTCCAACAGATAATTTGTTAATTAAGCTAGCCAAAACAAGGATCAACAAGGAGTCTGCTGGGCTCAGTCTTTAGTTAGTCTCCTTATCGTTGTACGTTCATATATATATATATATATATATATATATATCCTTCCCGTGCCGTTAAACGTCACATATGGCTCGCAAAGTAGTTCGCCAAGTTTTCCTGTCTTCGGCGAGTCTTTCAACCTCATCGAGGGATTTTATGCCTGTTAACTTGGCCTCTCTTAACAATGTCCTCTTCAGAGTTTCACGTGGTCTGCCTCTTTTTATTTAGCCTGTTGTGTTCCACTTGACAGCTTGTTTTGGGATTCTCTGATCATTTCTTTTCATCAAGTGACCAACATATGTCCATCTCTTTTTCCTGATCACCCATGAGATTGGTTGTTGTTCGCTCATCTGCTCTATCTCTGCATTGTTCTTAAATTTGTTCCACTTGATCCCGAGTATTTTCCTTAGGCATTTGTTTTCAAAAGAGTCTAATTTATTGTCTATTTCTTTAGTTGTTTTCCAGCTTTCGCATGCATAAATGAGGGTGGATATTACATTTGAATTGAATAGTCTTAACTTGGTTTTTGTGCTTATAACTTTTGAATTCCATATGTTCTCAAGGTTCTTGAAGATCGATGCTGCTTTTGCAAATCTGATTCTAACTTCCTTTCTGGTGTCACAATCCTGGTCTATGTAACTGCCAAGGTATGCAAATTGATTGACTTCTTCAATATCTGTCCCTTCTATGTGTATTTTTCCATTTTGATGAAGGGGAATTTTCATTATTTTTGTTTTGTCCTTGTTAATTTTCAAGTCTTATTTTGCTAGCCAGTGAAGACACGCTATCTGTTTTTTCTTGCATGGAATTCACATTGTTACTGATACCTCGCAGTCCCGGGAAGACAAGAAGGAGAAGACGGAAAGAAGAAGAAGAAGAAGAAGAAGGCAGCTACGCTGAGAAAGTCTGGAAGAAAGATCCATTTCAACAGGTGAATAGAGAGAATTAAAAAACCCACATTCAATTTATCTCTATTTCTATGACCTGACAACTTCGATAAGGCAAAAACCCCGATACATACAAATTACTTTGTTGCTGGCAGTAAATTTTTCAAAGTGTTGAAGTAATTAAGATGCTTCCACACGGCAAAAAAAAAATCGTTACCCAAAATGCGGCCACCTGCAGCCTAGGGCTGCATACGAAATGGAATACCTGTATATCAATCGTTGCAAAACCTTAGATGCTGGATGCAACTGTCACGTCACTTTGCGTTAAGGTTAGAGACGTCTGTCATGGCGGCGTGATATATTTTGTAATTTCTTAGAAACTTTTTGACACCTTCTGGTTTCAGGAACAGGGCTTAAATAAATTTATAATGAGGAGTTTTTTAATAAAGTTTTTTTTACAGATCTAAAATTGCCTAAACTTCTTGAACTAGTATTTTGTCTGCAGCGAATGCGTTCTCGGCACACTTCTCCAACACAATGTACTATTCGCCATAAAAAAATGCATCTTTTTTTTTTGAGTCGTAAATCGTTGTCAGACAGTCATTTACATGTCCCTTGCAGAACTTTGCCGTGCTAACAGCTCTCCTGTAGACCTCTCGGTTGTAAACAAAATGCCCTGCTGCTGATGCATCCATTCACAGATTATCAACGATGTCTTGCAGCCATCTTCGCCTTGGTCTTCGTCTCTTTCTTTTTTCCGTTCCAAGACTGTCTTCTGTAGATTCTCATGACGTTTAATATGTCCAAATTATTTAAGATTTCTCTGTTTAATCCTCTTTACTAGCCAACCTTCTTCAGTATTAAGTTCTTCCAGTATGGATATATTTATTCTTTTTTTGTGTGTGTCCATATTTGAAGACTTCTTCTGTAGCATTTATGTGTTTCTCAGCTGTTTTTTATGGTGAGTCGTTGTACTAGATTTTAATTACATAGAAATCACTGATTCCTTCTTACTCGACAATTTACTGACATATAATCGCTGTATTCTTAATTAAACATGACACAAATCAGAAGCCGCTCATAAGCAGTTATCTGCCCTGGTTGTAAAAAAACGAAATTCACACTCACTACATTAATACCATGTGTGACCCGCTGGGGCATCGACGCAGGCTTGGCATTGACGCAGGCTTGGCATCAATGTAGGCTTGGCATTGACGCAGGCTTGGCATCAACGCAGGTCTGGCATTGACACAGGTCTGGCATTGACGCAGGTCTGGCATTGACGCAGGTCTGGCATTGACGCAGGCTTGGTATCAACGCAGGTCTGGCATTGACGCAGGTCTGGCATTAACGCAGGTCTGGCATTGACGGAGGTCTGGCATTGACGCAGGCTTGGCATTGACGCAGGCTTGGCATTGACGCAGGTCTAGCATTGACGCAGGTCTGGCATTGACGCAGGCTTGGCATTGACGCCTCATAAGCGTCTCACAGAGTGCCGGGTGTATGTTCTGCTGTCTGCGTTGATACTCGGAAAAGGTTCCGCAGATATATCAATATCACCTGGCGATCTTGAGCTCACGTTGTTTACACAGAGTTGATCATGCGTGTTACCCGTTGCTTAAAAACGCTAGTTCATTCTGGCTATGCCCGAATGGTCACAATGAAAATGTCTGGCAATATATCCGGTCGTCACCCCGCAGCTGAGCACACTAACAGCTTGCTACCGCCCTTGTGACCACAATCGAGGCATGACTAAAACGTTAAACAATCGAGGCATGACTAAAACGTTAAACAAGCGAGGCATGACTAAAACGTTAAACAATCGAGGCATGACTAAAACGTTAAACAATCGAGACACGACTAAAACATTAAACAATCGAGACATGACTAAAACGTTAAACAATAGAGACATGACTAAAACATTAAACAATAGAGACATGACTAAAACATTAAACAATCGAGGCATGACTAAAACATTAAACAATCGAGGCATGACTTAAACATTAAACAATCGAAACATGATTAAAACGTTAAACAATCGAGACATAACTAAAACATTTAACAATCGAGACATAACTAAAACGTTAAACAATCGAGGCATGACTAAAACGTTAAACAATCGAGGCATGACTAAAGCATTAACACACTCCCTTGCGACGGAAACAGATGATGGCCTTTTACTTGCTTAAACTTGCCTAGTGTGTGCGCCAACTTTCCAAGTCATGCCACTTTTAATAAGACTATAAATGAAGATAAAGTTGACTGGAAAATGTTGCACACCACACTGAAAATAAACAACACATCGCCAGGATGTCATCACATCCACTGCCGCACTTGTAAGAATTCGGACCTTGAAAACTGCTCACGTACATATCACGCTTCACAAGAGTTCGACCAACGGTGCGTTTTTAATGACAGCTAGTTTAATATAATTTTTTTAAAAATAAATAATAAACAAAGTTTAATTTCAAATTTCTACTACTAATTACGTCATCACTTTCATTGTCGTAACTTTAGTACGCAGGCCTATTTACACAAACCCACTATTCGAATTCGAACTCGGCTACTTTGAAAATCGAATATTCTTATTCAAGCAAGTTATTAAACACGATATCAAATATTCGTATTAAATCAAACAATTAAAGGCAGCGTTGGGTGTACTTCCTATCTGCGTTTTTCTTCAACGAGAAATTTGTTTATTACAGTCTTATCTTGTTTCTGTTTATTTAGATACAGCTGAACTGAGTCATACAAAGCATGATAGTTGCTAGATTTTGGGTCTGTTTGAACTTCTTTTCAAAACGGGAGACATAACTATATATATATTGGATTCTTTACTTACAATACAGTAAAACGAAAAGGTACCAACCGAATAAGAATCAAGTACTGGGTTTTTTTTGTTGTTGTTATAGTTCTATTTTGGCAGGCCTCGTCATTTTATCTCCACTCTGTAATCTTTACTGTTGGCCAGCGCTACGAGCCAAATCTTATTTTCTGCCTGCCATTACTGCTTCCCTAGTACAGCGCTATCTTCGACTAAATCTGGCTACCAGTTCTCTCAACATTTGGAAGATGTTACGGTTCACTCCAGCACACACAGAGCTTCTGATTTCTCTGCAGTCCTGGAAAACAACGAAGACCAGTGAAAATCATTTTAAACAGACAAAATTTCTCGGACACGTCATGAGAAAACATGGGTTAAAGGACTTTACAGTCACTGGAAAACTGACCGGGGGAAAAAAAGTAAAAGGGAGACAAAGAGAAGAATACCTCAGTTGACAGAGCAAGTGGCATAGAAAGAAAAACAAATGTGAACTGATCGGAAGCACCAGTGATAGCACAAGATGGAGAATCATTACTGCAGTAGATGGAGAGGCATGCTTATACAAGATGGAAAATCATGACTGTAGTAGTTGGAGAGGCATGCTTATACAAGATGGAAAATCATGACTGCAGCAGGTGAAGAGACATGCTTATACACGATGGAGAATCATGACTGCAATAGATGGAGAGGCATGCTTATACAAGATGGAGAATTATGACTGCAGAAGATGGAGAATCATGATTATACAAGATGGAGAACCACGACTGCAGACATTATCAAGCAGGCTACATAATGAATAAATATCAATGTTAACAGACTACTTTCTGAAGGTGGTCAATCAGTTACTGTATCGTCGCGGGAATATCATTCATTCATTCATTCATTTGCATGTCCCTTGCGGAACTTTGCCTCCTAAACAGCACTCCTGTAGGCCTCTCGGTTGTGAGCAAGATGGCCTGCTGCTGCTGCTGCTGCTGCATCCATTTGCAGATCGTCAACGATGTCTTGCAGCCATCTTCGTTTTGGTCTTCCTCTTTTTCTTTTTCCCATTATGTATCCTTCCAATACGGAAGGGAATATGTATATATATATGTATATTTATAAATACATGCCAGCCTAGTTAGCTGAGAAGTTATGCGCTCAGATCATTAATCCAATGATACCAGCTTCGTAGTCCCAGCACTGGGTTTTTTTTCTGGTACACACCAAAGAGGCCTCTGGGTCCACCCAGCCTCTAAAAATAGATACCAGAGACATCTGGGAAGGTAAATGCGGCCGGGCGTGATACTGACCACGTCAGACTTTCATGTGCCGAAGGTCTTGGAAACACAGGCCTAATACCGTATCCCCAATATGCCTTAATGGCATAGGCGCGGAAATTTTACCTTTTACCTGTGTGGGTGTGTGCACATGCGTGCATGTGTGTATTATGTGTGTGTGTGTCCAAAGCGCAGTGCTTGTACATGCCAGGAATATGATGAATCACACAAATAAAGCTATAGAGACATCCTTGAAGGGACATTACATAACGTATTAATCACAATTGACCGACTGATGGTCACACCACAATTTGAGAAGACCACCTGACAATCGCAGCGGAAGCTGAAGAGCAAACTGCTCTTGGAAAGTTAAAAAATAGAAGCACTTGGACGAAGTTAACAAGAAGGGGAAAGTGCGCTGGACCACTTACAAGGGGATCTGGAGTTGATAGCTTGAGAGAGCTCGGGAGAACTTGAGAGAACTTGGGAGAACCAGCAGATCATTACTGATACAACGTCTGTCTGAAGAAACAATGAATGAATGAATGGATGAATGATTTATAATTCTTGTTACTTCCATAGACAAAAAAAACTGTGCGTCCGTTATGTTCCTAGCGTTTATTTTGTGTGTGTGTGTGTGTGTGTGTGTGCGTGTGTGGCTTTTTCGGTCTTTGCATTCTTTAAAACAATATTAATATTAATGAGTTATTTTTAACTGAAACCAAAATCAAACAAAAATGTCAAAAAGGATAATAATGATATGGACTTGGCTTTGCCAAGTGCACTGTGAAAACAGACTGGACAGCGCGCTCTCTATTTTTTACTGTTTAATCTATCTATCTATCTATCTATCTATCTATCTATCTATCTATCTATCTATCTATCTATCTATCTATCTATCTATCTATCTGTCTGTCTGTCTGTCTGTCTGTCTATCTATCTATCTATCTATCTATCTATCTATCTATCTATCTTTGAGTTCTAAGACAATTATTTTGCTGATATATCTTCTATCGATAATAATTTAAAACACAAATATGAAAATGACGTTTATGTAAATCATAGTTTTAAACAATTAAGCTATAATAACAAACTGACATTTTAAACCGCTATTCTAATGCAGCTCGACATGCCAAATTCTTTTTAGAAGACAAAAATAATTTAGGCAGGCCAAGTCTAGTTATGTAGTATCATAGAAATGTCGGATACTAGGTGGTTAGTCCGTCTTTCTGAACTACGTTTTCTGAAAGACAAGATTGTTTAAACTCGCAATGGTCGTTACGAAAGTATAATATAATAGTTTCTTCGTCTGTGTACACCAGTGTTTCCCAAAGTGGGCCATAACGCCCCCCCCCGTGGAAAGGACTAATGGGGCGGGGAAAGAAAACGAATCAGTAGTGGAGCAGTGGAAGACAAGGGGGGGGGGGCCAGTAGGGTGTCGCTGAGGGACAGTAATACCTTCCTTCTTAGAACTTTTCAACTTGATGTTGAGAAACTTGTGTCTCTTCATGAGTCTCATATATCACATTAAAAACTGAGTAAATAATGCAGCAGGTCACCGTACGAGCAGTACATGGGGAGGGGGGAGGGGGGAGGGGGGTCGGTGATGATGTAGTTAAAGCTAAAGGTAATCCTGCCATGCTTTAGATACACAAAGTGATATGGTGTTAGTGCCCATATTTTCCTTGACCTGTCGACACACTAGAGAGTGATATGGTCAACATCATGCCTGGCCGCCTTTCCTTCCCCAGCACCGGAAGAAGTCGAGTACCCAAATTTATAACTGGGTGACTGGAGCGTCTCCGGGCGGATTCGAACCCCCGAACTTCGCCATGAAAGACTAGTGCACTAACCACTTCGCCATTCAAACGTTGATGGTGTAGCCTGGGAAAAAATGGGGCGGCAGCCCGAACAAGAATGTTTCCACCCTGGGGAAGACGGACAACAAACAAGAGCAATCTTTTTTTTTATGGACAAAGACTCAGAGTCAAATCAATGGGGCCGGGGTTGACCTATGATGGCAACCAATGAATGGCTTACAGAACTGACTAAAGTCAACATGACAACGTTGACAGCTCAATATCTTTCATCCAAAACCGCTACGAGTACAGACATATTTTCCAACGTTCAACCACAAGCCATTTTGATCGCAACAGGACAAAACACAGACTTTATTTTTCCCTGTGTCCCTCCTCTTTCTCAGCCAGGCTCTCATCAACTCTGAGCATTGTCTAAGCACTTGTCCTGTAATATAATCCCTGTAAACACTACTGCAAAGAATATTACGATGCCATAAAAATTGGAGGTTATGAAATACTAGATATGCTGATGACACAGTATTACTGTCCACAAAACAAAAAGGAATGGAAAAACTAATTATGTCAGTCTGTAAGAACAGCGAAGAGCAGAACCTCTATCTTAATGTGAAGAAAACTAAATTGATGACAACTGACAAAACAAATAAGGAGATGAAATATGTATCACTGAGGAAAAACTGGAAGAAGTGGAGAGTTTTGCATATCTTGAATCATTACTAATAATGGAGATACAATGAGGGAAATTAAAAGGATGGCATCTATCGCTCTTTAAAAAGTAAAACAACTAAAGAAGCTATGGAGAGGAACAGAAAGAACTACAAAAATAAGATTTTTAAGGGTACGCATCTTTCCCATCGCAACATATGCCTGTGAGACCTGGACACTTAAGAAAACAACTGATAAACACATAAATGCCTTTGAATGTAAATGCTATAGAAGAGTTCTTCAAATATCGTGGACACAAAAAAGAACAAATATATCCATCCTATCAGAACTAAATATTGAAGAAGGTTGGCTAGTAAAGAGGATAAAGAGAGAAAACTTAAATATTTTGGACACATTAAACGTCATGATAATCTAGAGAAGACCGTCAGTAATGGGAAAAAGAAAGAGAGGAAGACCACGGCGAAGATGACTGCAAGACATCGTTTTTAACCTGCAAATGGATGCATCAGCAGCAGGGCATCCATCTTGCTTACAACCGAGAGACCTACAGGGGAGCTGTTAGGGAGCCAAAGTTCCGCAAGGAACATGCAAATAACTGGACTAAAACACTACTGCGATGGTTCATCACGATTGATCCAGTCTAACTTCACAGTAATAACCATAACACAAGTAGTAATAATAATAATAATAATGCCACAATTGCTTTACTGGGGTGGAGTGGGGCTGTTAGTATATTTCTCTTCGAAATAAATTCATGAATCACCCCAAAGCACTCATTTTAACCATTATCACATCCAAATTTTGCATTATCCGTAATGAACCTGGCTGTGAGGGCAGCAATTTTTTTTGGTACCAAGATTGTCTTTCCTGGAAAGAATTGGCAGAAATGGCTTAACAACCGGAGCTAATGAAGGAGACAGACAGACAACACATATCCATCAAAGCTGGGATATTGAATTAGCAATCTGAAATCGGATTTTAATGCAGCTATGCCATTTTCTTGTGTGTTTTTTGTTTGTTTGTTTTTGTTTTTGTTTTCACGGTCGAAGAAGTGCGTAAGGAGTTAATGAGGAATGAGGACGTGTTGTGTAAGTTGGTGGACCATCTTATGAAATATGAGTATTCACACACATACACACATAAAAAGGGGGAGGGGGAAGAAGGGTGGGGTGGGGGCGAACTCCATTTTCATAGAGTGACGAATTGAACGAGTTAGCTGGTGTTCGGGCATAAATAGGCGTAAGTCCAGAACAACTAGCTGCAACACTTGAAAACATCTGGATATAAAGCGCGGGGGCGAGCAAGGACAAAGTGGATAGAATGGGGGCGGTGATGGGGATGGCGGTGGGGTTGAGGGGGAGGGTGGTTAAAGACACTGAAGAAACATGACAGCTACCCAGGCCTCTTACCTTGCTCTGGATCAATGTCTGAAACTCCCTGTCACGCTAATGGCATAAGCAGACAGAGGGGGGAAAAAAAGAATTGAGCACACAAGCCCTTTCGAAATTCTACTTCTTTATCATACAACTTTCACTCTATTCCAGACTTTCCATAGCAGTTAGTACAGGTGTATTACACGAGGGGCGTTCAGAAAGTATTGCACCACATCGTTCTTCTTAAGAGCTGTTTCATCAGAAAGCATGAAATGTATATACAATATACATGGATATGCCATGTAAACATCGGTATTATTCAACATAATCCCTATAAACGACTTTACGCCAGCGCGAAACAAGTGCATGTATTCTTTGGCCATACCAGATTTTCTCTCGATTATGTAGCCATTTCTTCGCTGCATGAATCACTCCTTCGTCATCTTCAAATCTTACCCCTCGAAGTGCATCTTTAAGTGGACCAAACAGATGGAAATCAAAGGGTACCAACTATGGACTTTAGCGTGGATGGGGTATTTCAGTCCAACCCAATTTGGTGATTGCTTCCCGTGTTGCCAGACTTATGTGAGGGAGCGCATTGTCGTGAAGGAGAAGTAGGTCTGCTGGATTCTTGTGCGGCCAAACTCTACAAAAAAACACTGAGTTTTTTCAATGTCTTAATGTAAGCTTGAGAACTGATTGTCTCTCTTCTTGGCATAACATCCACAAGAACCACACCTTCAGTGCAACTATATATATATATATATATATATATATATATAGTGATCATGACTTTTCCAGCTGAAGGTGTTGTCTTGAGTTTCTTTCTTCGTGGTGATTGCTGATGATGCCACTCCAATGACTATCTTTTTCTCTCAGGTTCAAATTGATGTGCTCATTTTTCATCACCTGTTACGATCTTAGCCAGAATGTTCTCTCCATCAACATTGAAACGCTCTAACAATTCAGAAGAAATTGCTTTCCTTTGCAATCGATGGTCATTTGTGAGGCTTCGAGGAACCCATCTTACGCAAACCTTAGAAAATCCGAGAGCTTTTATTACTGCATTTCACTACCACTTCTGACTGACAGCTTTAAGGCAACTTTGCTGAGTAGTGATACGTCTATCAGTAAGAATAATGCCCTCAGCGGATTTCAATATTTCTACCATGGTGGCTTTGGCGGAACGTCCACAGCGCGGTCGATCATGTAACTCCTTATCTTCACGTGTTGATTCTTTGATTCTTTAAACCCAGTGACTGACTGTACTCCTGTCGACTGAAAAACTTCCATACACATCACACAGACGCTGGTGAATGTTCACACCAACAGTTTCGTTGCAGACAACCAGAGATTATATCACAATTCGCTGCTTATACCGCAAGTTGCTAGCATACTCCATTTCAACGGTTAGGGCAGCCATATTCCTTGGCCGGTTACAGTGCAATTTGGTTCACACAATAAGCACATGCCATATTTAAAGTGTGCAAAATTTCATGCTTCTATCTTCATCATTAGCTGAAAAAAACGATGTGGTGCATTACTTTCTGAACGCCCCTCGTACATATAACAAACATAATTAAACTGAAATGGTAAATATGAAATAACAAGAGAGAGACAGACAGACAGACAGGGAGAGAGACAAAGAAAGAAAGTGTTTAAGAGAGTGAGAGAAAAGGCGGTGAAGTGGGGGGGGGGAGGAATCAGGGCTGGTGAAAGTACAGAAAAACTAGAAAAAGAAATACTCAGTGGAAATATTCCCACTGTTTAAATTCCTTCATTTTTTAAAAAATACCTGATACGAGAGAGATTATCTGAAACATCTTTAGTTCTTAAAATGTCAATATTCCTTGTTGTTAAAAATGCTTCAATAGTATCCAGTTCTCAGTGTTCGATTACTTCGTTCTTACAATAAATGATCAGGAGAAAGTATTAAATATATATTACCTGCGATGGTGAGATCTACACTTCAAATATCTGGGGAGGGAGGGGGTGAAGTTAAAAAGGATGAGAAACTAAAGTGTTGCTCATGTAAACGAGGTCAACAAGCCAAGTCTGTCCTCTCTTGGGACAAGAGAAGAGTACAAGACTAAATAATTGGATTTTGAAGTCAGATAGCAGAGATAGAACAAAAATAAAGATGATATAAGAGAAAAACAGAATGAAGGAGAAACAGAAGAACAATTAGAGAGGAAAAAAAACGACAGGATGAATATCTTTCTCTTTCTGTCTGTCTGCCTGTCTGTCTGATCGAATGTAGGGTAGAATGTAAGACAGGCAGGCAAGAAGGCCCATTTCTTTACCCCTTAAAAAAAAGATCATTCATTCATTGTCTGCCTGGCTGTCCGTCTGTCTGTCTGTCTGTCTGTCTGTCTGTCTGTCTGTCTCTCTCTCTCTCTCTTTTATTTTATGTTTCTTTTCAATGTTATATGAGCAGCATATTTGTAGAATGTCTGGAACAGAGTGAAAATTGTATGATAAAGTGCAGAATGTCAGACGGGCCTGAGTGCCCAATTCTTAACCCTTTGGAAATAAAGACCAGTCAGTCAATCTCTGGTCCTTGCCAGTCAGGCGTTAGTAGTCACTGACTTCCACAACCATCTGTCCTTTTCTCTTTTTATGAGGTGTGTGTTTGACAGTGCTCTGTGCCACTCTTTTAGTCCGTCAAGTATCATGTTTCTTTGTCTTTTTCTGTTCCTCTGTTCCCCCTCCCCCCCCCCCCCCCAATTTTCCATTTTATCACTAGGTATTCCAATTTGCTTTTTTTTTTCAAACATGTCCTACAAATCTGGACTGCGGTGTTCTGAATTTTGCCATAATTTCTCTCATTTTACCTAGCGTCACAAACATATGATCAAAGAAAGACAAACGATTGTCATTCTGAAAAAAAATATATGAAAAACAAAAGTATATATTGTTATATTTTCTACAAATAGATTTGTCCATGCTCAGATCATATCAGTGCCATGCCGATATGCGTTGGCAGTCGTCTCTCTCCATCTCGCTCGATCTTCCGTGTCTCAAATCAATTCAGTTGATCATCAGGTCATCTAGGTATGTCTGTCTTCTTTGCCCCCTCTGTCTTTTGCTATTTACATTTCCAGTCATGACCAATTTTTCCAGTCTGCTGAAGTGTCCGAGAAACTTTGTCTTTTTCTCATGTATGGCACCAGTTTGGGATATTCTTTAGCCTGCTGTAATACTTCTTCATTTGTCTTTCTGGCTGTCCATGGTATGCAAAACATCCTTCTTATGAACCACATTTCAGTAGCCTTTATTATTCATCATCATCATCATCATCATCAGGTGCCGTGCCGACTGGCGTTGGTTATTATTCTTCTCCAGAGTACACGATCCTTCATGCAGGCCATCAGCTCATTTAGTGATCTCCTCTCACACCATCCCGTCAGACTGTCCAGTATCATTTCTCTTGGTCTGCCCCTTGATCTTCTTCCTTCTATTTTTCCTGTTATTATATTTTCAATGCCCCCTCTTCTCAAGCCTTAATAAGCCATTACTCTGTGTTCTAACTGATTATTCATGGTCCATCTTTCACTTGCATAAAGTAATATAAGTTCTATATAGCTTCTTAGAACTCTATTATTTCCAGTGACAGCTCTTGATGTGTCCATTCTGCAGTACGGAAATAAATTATAGATTATATCTGGGAAGATCTACAAAATGTAAATGTATAGATTTCACTAAGATAAATCTCACTTTTACAAATCTTGTTGAGATAGCTCGTTATGACAAAATATTACAGTGATAATTCTAAGCGTAATTGTACTTTATAGTGCCACCACATTGCATATGGTAAAATATTATTATACTGTATAGTGCCATCACATTGTGGACGATAAAATATTATTATATATCTTCATTCTGACCACCGATATTTTTTCAGAAACTGATCGTGTCGTATTTCTTGTAGCCCAGACGATTTCTTTTAATGTAGATAGTCTCGTGTTTCTTGTAACCTGATGATTTCTTTTACTGTAGATAGTATCGTATTTCTTGTAGTTAATAATATTTCTTTTATTGTAGATGATAACGTTTTCTTTGCAATCAGTACCATGTATTCTACTGAAGACTGTCCGGCATTTCTTGTTATTCCAAAGATTTATTTTACTGACATCAGCTAGACAGAGCCATATGTAGATCTGCAATGTGACGCGAGTCTAAGTTTGACTAAAGCGCGCCATTTTTTTAATTATTTATGTTGTATTTGTTGATGGTAAGTCCATAAATATTATTTGGCCTAACTTACAATTTATTGGCGTAGGTTTGGCAGGGCGTTGTACTCGTTTTGGCTAACTGTCTGCTGTTGCTCAGACTTAGTGATTGAAGGGGGAGTGGAGGGGGGAATCCAGCCAGTGAATCGTTTGGAGGGCCAGAGGGCTTCCCCTGCTTTAAGGAAAGGCCCAGAGAGCTTCAAGGCGTGCTTGACTCTCCTGCTTCTCTAGAAGCTGCCACTTGGTGAAATTATTTAATGACTCAGTCAGTCTCTCTCTCTCTCTCTCTCTCACACACAAACAGCTTCGCGTTTCCCTGGTGATTCACACTTGGCAGGACCCAGGCAAGACAACTCATGGAGCACAGATCAAAACAGCTGACACAGTGGTGTTCACACTTAACAAAAGCCGGCATTCAGATCAAAACACACACTCGTTTGATGATGGAGCCAGATGATGACGATGAGGTTCAGTATGTTGGCTGGTGTAGCAAGACACGCGTCAGACCGCTTGTGGCCGCACACAGAAGTTAAACCTCACATGCAGGAAATACATTGGCCAGCTGAGCTCACTAGACCTGCAGAAAACGTCTAGAGACTTTTTTCTCTCTCTATCAACACATAAGCACTCCACGAAAACAGCGCTACATCCTTCCAACATTAGACGCAGACCCGGGCCGACACATAAGTCACAGCTTCCGCAGGTCCACAGACCACCCTCAGTCCTCCATATAAATCCCATGCAACACGCTTTCTGCACGCCCACGTTGAGCTCGTAAGTCAGGGGAAATCACCCTATTATATTAATAAACAATCAGGCATGTTAACTTTATACGACTCTTGCAGAGTTGCACACCTTGGCAAGCATATTCTGTTAAAAAGGAGGGCTCACAGTGGATGAAAACAGAATGGCTAATCAATATGGTAATGTGGCAGGGAGAGTACTTTTGCACCAAGTTGCAAAATTCCTCTCCGAGGCCCTGCTGGGCCTGCCGGAGTCTGGGGTTCGAGTTACGGTCAATCTCTTACTAGCTTTCTTTTCAGCATGTGGAAAATGCTTTGTCTGCTATTTTTCGATGATAATCATTCATGCTCTTCTCTACACATTTTAATGATCTATGAAAACTTTCGCGTTCGACTATTGCCACTGATATTATGTTTCCTATTTTAATCCTGTACAACCGACAAAGTTCAAGATCCGAAGGTTCCAGAAAATCAATGCCTCCCCATTTACAATCACTATAGCATCTGCTCAAGGCTTCACCATGGCCTACTTTCCCATCTATAGCTGTGGCACAATTTTTCCCAGCTATGGCTGCGGTCAGATGTCCGTTTATCTCAGTGACAGCTAATAAATCATATCTGACGCGATAGTACGAGCCATAAATTGGAACTGCACACGTTTTGTTCACGTGTCCCACAAACCGCGGTAACTTACCTTAGATCAGTTTAACCCAGAGTCTGTAGGGTCGTAGACGTGGCGTCTGTGTTAGAAGCAATTTTCAGCTAATCGAATCGTTGAAATGTACCATTTATGAGTCAGATTTGCGTGGTAGAAAAACAGGATTCAGAATCGAAATCGGTGAAATATAAGTAATCTGGAATGGAAACCAGAGAGTGGAAAAACAGAGGATTCGGATTTGGAATCAAAGGTCTGAGGGACAGGTTCCACAGTCTTTGTGTAAGCATTCATAAGAGATTACTAACGAAGTTAGTTCGAACAAGAGGAGGCCAGCCTGAACAAGTGGGTTGCTGCTCTCAGTGGAGTCCATCTGAACAAATCCTCTCTAGATCTCCGTGGAGTTCCACCTGAACAACTGGACTCACGATCTTAGTGGAGTTCAACCTGAACAACTGGACTCATGATCTCCGTGGATCAACCTGGCTGAACAAGTGCTCTTCTGATAACCGGGGAGTCCAAAGGCTATTGGTGTACAGTTTTCTTTTACGATCTTGTTCAAATAAATTCGGGTGATGAAGACATTGTCCGATGAGGCAGTCAGCGACCCATAGCTGATATGCCAGCATCAGTGTTAGCAAACGGTGGCTGACCAAGACCCTGTCCAACCTTTCCGTAAGTACCCCCAGTAACAGGCATAGCCTGGCTAACTGGGCAGGGATCGCCATAGTTCCCATGCTGGTGGAGTCTGCTAAAGAAGCATTGCACACCTCACTGCTTTTTAGCTGTACTCCAGGGCTGAAAAAAATAGCTGCCGTGACCCGCTCCCACGCTGATACGAGGCTGTACCTCAACATCCCCACAGCATCGGCTGCAAATAACACAAGCTCGCAGTTACAGGGAGATTGTACAAGTAGAAGTAAAATAAATTCAGTTTTTTTAACCTCAGCATTTTTCATTTGTCTCCCCCCCCCCCCGTCAGCTCCTGATAATATAAGGAATAGCCGCCTTTCTCTGAGCCGTTCCTTTCTCGTTCTCTTTCACTGTACTTTTTTTATACACAGTATCTGTTGTTTTTCTACAGTATTCTTTGTTTTTCTACAGTATTTGTTGTTTTTATACAGTATTCTTTGTTTTTTTTTAGTATTCAGCCACAACACATGACCAGAGACACCAATATTTTAATTTTTTTCTGCCTACCTGCTTACGTACTTACCTACCTACTTACTTGCATACCTGCCTACCTACCTACCTGCCTACCTACCTACCTGCTTGCCTACCTACCTGCCTGCCTACCTGCCCATGTAGCATGGCCGTGTAACTAATGATTATTGTTATTATTATTATTATTATTAATGAACATGGTTATGAAAATACACCGTAAACAAAATAGTAACATCGAATAGCGACAGAGAAAAGTGGATGGGAAAGGAAGAGAAAGGTATAGGTATAAAACTTCCATGACATGAGAACAAGACGCGGACAAAAGTAAACAGTGGAAATAGTGAATAGAAAAAGACCAGACTCTGTGACACTGAGATTTAAGTAATACAAAGGAAGGATGCCAGAAAGTAGGATGGTCCAATGATAACAAAGCGGGGACTGGACGTCGACACGTGTAAACAAAACAGAAAAAGACGAATAGAAAAGGCAGACACAATGAAAAAGCCAGGACACAATAAAATCTCCGACATGGATGACTTAGGTAAATAACATTTACATAGACGAAACCGACACAGACTGACACGCGTTAGGACGCTGTTTCTCACGGTTTTTAAAGAAGGGAGTGGCCAACTCGGCCAGCTGACCAATTAAATATTTAGAGATATGGCCTATTGGACGAATGACTTACGAGAGATAAGTTACTGGGCAATTTGAATGACGGACAATCAGAACGCTCATGGGAACCAGTGGACATCTGAAGGGTGGAGCCAAAATACTTATTGGTTAATCCGTCAAGCTGGACTTGAAGATAAAAAGGCGAGCAGAAAGACAGGGGAGGACGAAGAGGTATGGAAGTCCTGGAGAGAGGAGACTGAGGAGGGGGCCTGAAGACGGAAGAACAGACAGTCAGAAAACCAAGTAGGACGAAGAAGTACGGGAATACAAGAGGAAGAAAGAAGGGCCGACCAGAACAGCCGAGAAGCCACCAGATGAGAGATATGAACAGAAGTCCAGTAAAGAGGCAAGTAGACTTTGCTCGTTGGTACACTGCGATTGAGAGACGGCCGAGGAAGACCGTTAGAAGAAATGAGAGAAGAACAGCAGAAGGAGAACACACATCAGAGAAGAGGCAAGTAGACTTTGCTCGTTAGTGCACTGCGATTGAGAGACGGCAGAGGAAGACTGTCAGAAGAAATCAGAAGACAGACAAGAGAAGAAAGAGGACAAGACGATATAAAATCAGAAGTAGTGTTAGACGGAAGATGGTTTTCAAGTGATTAAGAAGAACTGACACTTCTGAAACTTTGAGTACAGTGATTTTAGACGAGAAACTAGTAGACCACGTGTTGCAAATGTGATATAATACTGAAATGTTCTCGTATCAAGTGTACAATATTGTGAATTTGAGAAATTGAGAAATGCAGCATGAGGAATATGGTAGAATTTGATATTGTGAACAAATGATTAAGTGTTTCAATCCAAGAGACGTGTCGACAATACATCTTGAACTTATTTCTTAAAATAAATGAATTCTGTAGAGAACATTTCATCGGACTTCCTCTGGTCTAGTGGAAGTGTAATATTTATGAAACATCGATGTGATATAATCAGAGAACCAAAGAACACTTCTATATCAGTCATTAAAAGAGAAATATATGATTCACAATCTTCAATATTATACCTATCTGTCTGCCTACCTCCCGCCTACCTACCTACCTAGCTACCTGTCTCTCTGTCTAGCTATTTAATATATGTCTCCGTACCTGTCTGTCCGTCTGTTTAATAGCTGTCTACATAGCTATATATGTCTGTTTGCTGATTGCCCTGCCTGTCTGTTTTTCTTCCTTTTATTTGCCTTCAGTTCTTTGTCTCTCCATATAGTTCCAAATTAAGAATTAAGACAAAAGGAATATCCCACCTCAAAGACTTGAAAAAAAAAAGATGTATAATTGTAGCAAAAACTCATCTCTGAAAACTTTCCATTTTCTAAAGAGGAGCCCAACTCCTAACACTGTTTCTTGTAAATGTGAATCTATCGGGAATTTTTTTCACTGTATTTTTTTTTTGTTGGTTCCCTTCCTTTCTTATGCCTTCAGTTCAGTTCAGTCATTTGCATGCCCCTTTCGGAACTTTGCCTCCCTAACATCTCTCCCGTAGGCCTCTCGGTTGTAAGCAAGATGCACTGCTGTTGATGCGCCCATTCGCATATCATCAACGATATCTTGCAGCCATCTTCGCCTTGGTCTTCCTCTCTTTCTTTTTCCCATTATGTACCATTCCAAGACTGTCCTCTCTAAATTATCATGACTTTCAATATGCGCAAAACATTTAAGTTTTCTCTGTTTAATCTTCCTTAATAACCAACCTTCTTCAATAGTAAGTTCTTGTAGTACAGATACATTTGTTCTTTTTTGTGTCCATGATATTTGAAGGAATCTTCTGTAGCATTTATATTCAAATATACTTATGTGTTTCTAATCTGTTTTGTTAAATGTCCAGGTCTCACAGGCATATATTGTGATCGGGAAGATGCATGGCCTTAAAAATCTTATTTTTATAGTTCTTTCTGGTCCTCTCTGTAGCTTCTTTACTTGTTTTATATTTTTAAGAGGTATAAATGTCCTCATTTTAATATCCCTCATTATATCTCCATTATTAGTTAGTAATGATCTAAGAAGATATTCAAAACTCTCCACCTCTTCCAATGTTTCCTCATTGATACATATTTCAGCTGCCTTATTGATTTTGTCATTTGCCATCAATTTAGTTTTCTTTGCATTAAGATAGAGGTTTTGCTCTTCGCTTTTCTTACGGAAAATAATAGAGGGGCCGGCTAGCGTAGTGGTTAGAGCACTCGTCTAGCAACCAAATGGTCGAGGGTTCGAATCCCCAGCTGAGCGGGATTTTTTTTCCGACCAATACAGCCCTGAGGTCGACCCAGCCTCGTATACCAGAGAAAATCTGGGAAGTAAAGGCAGCGAGGAAAGGAACTGGTCACCCTACCTCATACGCTGATGACCCAGCATAATGAGGTCTCTAACGCTTCACCCCCTACGGCATTTGAAATGCTATGGGACTATCTTTACTTTTTTTTTTCTTACGGACTGACAAAATTAGTTTTTTCATTCCTTTTTGTATTGTTGATAGTAATACTGTGTCATCAGCATATGTAATCCCTGGTAATTCATAACTTCCAATTCTTATTGGTAGGCTTTGTAAAAATTCATTTGGGCAATGTAAAATTTGGATTAGTATACAGCGAAGTTTATGAAAGCTCCGTCATCTGTAAGATCTCCTGGAAGTTGTCAAAACTATCCATGCACCCGCAAAAACAGGAAAAGACCATTAGGGCCCTAGGAACTATGCGTTGGCTGGACCTCTACCCTTGGTAGTGTCTACCTTTGTCTCTCAGAATAAGCTCCTTACATAAGCACTATTTCAGATGTTCAGTGGAGTTAATGTTGCGTTCAAGGTCCATATTTGTTTTTCTATACTTTGTTGATTTTTTGTTCTTTCTTGTGTACCTGAGTTCATGAGTGAGTATGATGATAGAGTGAGTGAGCATGATGCTAGAGTGAGTGAGTATGATGATAGAGTGAGTGAATGTGATGCTAGAGTGAGTGAGTATGATGATAGAGTGAGTGAGTACGATGATAGAGTGAGTGAGTATGATGATAGAGTGACTGAGTATGATGTTAGAGTGAGTGAGTGTGATGCTGGAGTGAGTGAATGTGATGCTATATGAGTGAGTATGATGTTAGAGTGAGTGAGTATGATGCTGAAATAACTGAATGAGTGTTCTCCAGTTTGTGGACTTACTGGGAAAAAAAAAGAAGAGAAAAGCTGAAAAGTCACGTCATGAGAATAAAGATAAACTAAGACCATCATCATTGCACTCTGGACAAACCAACTAAGATCATCATCACCGCACTCTGGACAAACCCATCTGTTTCACCGATAACCTCCCCTCAGTACATCCTTCATTGTATAGAAAATGATGACACTGTGTCTATACTGAAGTGTAAATGTTCTCTTCTGCCATTATCTTAATCTTACCATCGGACAATACTAGATTTAACTTCCAACTATTTCAGCCCCCTTACAAACACAAGATATATGGAAAATAGCCTTCACGGGGAAACTTGAACTAAAATGCTTGTGTCATCTATAGTTTGAGCTGTACCCCTGCCTGAGGCGTAGGCCATCCCCAAGGGATCTCCTCTTATTTCTGTCCTGGCCCGTTTCTTCTATCACTCTCCAGGTGTAGTCGATCTTTTCTGGTCTCTGCTTCCAGACTCCTTCGCCAGGTGTTTCTGGGTCTTACCTGTTTCCTCTTTCCCCGGGGATTCCAGGTGAGAGCTTATCTGGTTAAGTTTGTGGTAGGTTATCGTAGTGTATTGTCTTATTCATCTCCAACGTCTTTTCGTTATCATTTTTTTTCACTGTGGGTTGAGCCACGGGTAGTCTTGGGAAAAAAAGGAGGATGATATAACAGAAGGTAGTACAAGAGTCAGTCAGTCTTTTTGCATGTCCCTTGCGGAACTTTGCCTACCTAACAGCTCTCCTGTAGGCCTTTCGGTTGTAAGCAAGATGGCCTGCAGCTGATGAATCCATTTGCAGATTATCAACGATGTCTTGCAACCATCTTTGCCTTGGTCTTCCTCTCGTTCTTTTTCCCATCATTCACCCTTCCAAGATATTTCTCTAAATTCTCATGACCTTTAATATGTCCAAAATATTTAATCTCTGGTTAATCCTCTTTACTAGCCAGCCTTCTTCGATATTAAGGTCTTGTAGTATGGATATATTTAGTAGAAGAGTCGGTAGCAACATTTGACTGAAGGGAATGGCGATTAAAGTGCAGATCCAAAGTAGTGATTAAGGAATCAGATCAAGCTGACTAATCATGTAATCTCTGAGTCGATATGGATAAATGGAGGGAGTGAATGAAGATCTGGGCCGAGCTGCGTCAGGAATTAAAGCCATGGGAGCATTGATTCCAAACTTTCGAAACATGACGATTGACGTGAGTGGAGCAAACGTGAAAACAGAAAGAGAAAGAAAACGAGATGATTTCAGAGCATTGACTACTTTAGTGTAAAGATTAATACGGCACGAATACTACTAGTACATTACAGTACCACACAATTGCGGGTACGGGAGAAGCACGTGGCCGAGTTGACAGTTCTTTGTCCCCCTCCCTGCTAGAAGGTTGCTCGCCTTGCAGCAGTGGTTCCAGACCTTTCCTTGACTGCGAGCCTAACCTGGTAGTGGTACGTGACCCCCACGCTCATTCGAAAAGATTTTTTTTAAATAATGAAATTCAAATATTAACTTATACTATTTCAATGCCTTTTACGCGGTGTAACTTTGCTATTGTGGTTCTTGTTACTTTTCTACTTAAATTTGAAAACATAAAGTAGTAAATCAGTCAGTCATTTTGTCTTTGTCTCCCTAACAGCTCTCCTGTAGGCCTCTCACTAAAGTAGTAGGATATCTTTTAAAAACATATAAAGTAGTAGGATAGCCTAAATAAAGTAGTAGGATAGCCTAAATAAAGTAGTAGGATAGCCTAAAACAATCAGTGAGATATTTAGTTTTAATAGTTTCTTGTGACCCGACATCATATCCTTTGCAATTCTACTCCATACCCCTCGTAATTCTACTTCATACCCCTGACAACTCTACTTTATACCCCTAGCAACTCTACTTCATACCCCTCGCGACTTTACCTCATACCCTTCACAACTCTACTTCATACCCCTCGCGACTCAACCTCATACCCTTCAGAACTCAACTTCATAGCCCTCGCGACTCTACCTCACACCCCTCGATATAATCCCATCACACTCAGTGATACTACTCAACGATACTGTTCGAATGATAGAGATCAATTTCTCTAATCCAGAACAGTGATATGTTGTTCTTTCTCTGTTGTTGTTTGTCAATGTTTCTTCGAACTCCTAAACTCTGAGACTGACCTCGCTCCAGCTGGTACCGTGGTTTAGTTTGTTTGTTTGTTTGTTTTTTTGTAGTACACTTAATAAAGTTTGTGTCCAGGAAGTGGATTCCATTTTCCTACTACACTGAATTCCGGGAAAGACTTGAAGAGGAAATCTTTCATGTTGACTCCATCGCCGCGTGCTGACATGCTGGCGTCAAAGCCAGTAGACAGGCTAAAGAAGAGCAACATGTTGATAGTTAACAGCAACACCACGAAGGATCTTGTCCTGTATTCTATCACTGGCCCTGAGGATGAGACACGAGGTGGAAAGCACCCTCATTCTACTCGCACCAAGATGCATTACAAACAGAAAGTATATCTTGCAGTTTTTAACTTCGTCTGGTTACAGTTAGCAAAATTCTGTGTAGTAGTTTTCTGTTTTGAACCGATGTCACGTGACGCGTACTTTCCAGAACGTTGGCCCTTTTCTACGTCTCCCTGAGTGCAATGCGGTCTTCAGCAAGTTGACAACATCTCGCAGAGATATTTTCAGATTTTTTTCCGAGATGCCCTGAGTAAGGCTGCAAGATTCCCCCATTTTCCCTTTTCCCGGGAACTAAGCACTCTGCTAATCAGCCTCTCCAAACCATTGTCTCTCTTGACATGGCCGAAGTTTCTCAACTTTCTTAACTTCGATGGTGTTTACAAGTCAGCTTTCTACGACGCCTAGTCCCGTCAATATCTCTTTATTTGAACCGACAGGGTATCGATTCTAAGAACTGATTTTCATCAATTCTTGCAGAACTTCTGCGTTTTTTCTGTTGCTTTCAACTCAGGTTGGCGCTATCAAGTTTTCATGCCACATATCTCTGTTCTGGATCGAAACGGTATCGAGATTCAAAGAACTGATTTACATTCCACTTTGAACCGACTGGATTTAAGCAGTCCGCTAGTCATTTCAGCTTTTTTTTTTAAGCTAGCAAGAATTCCCTTATCGCATTCGCTTCCATTTTCAAGCCCTTAGTTCTCGTGTACACTGTCGGTCGTCTATACATCTTCATTATACAGCTCCAATACGGCGGTCAAAGTAATTTTCACTAGTTGCTTCGCGAGATGCATCGATAGATTTTATCACTATCAGATGATTTAGTAACAGTCCATTTGCCAAGAGCCTTGTCAAGTTCAATTTGCCGTCCAATACTTCTGGGTAATACGAGACGGAAGTACTAGTTTATCGTTGTGAACAACAATCTATCTATCTATCTATCTATCTATCTATCTATCTATCTATCTATCTATCTATCTATCTATCTATCTATCTTGTCTGCCTGCGTACTTACCTACCTACCTACCTTCGTATCTGTCCAACGAACAAACGTGATGACACAGTGGCATCATCCATCCATCCATCCATCCATCCATCCATCCATCCATCCATCCGTTTTTCTGTCTGTCTGCCATGTTTTGTTCTGACAAAATGGGAATGCCTCTCTCAACAGCGACAAAACTTATGGGACGGTGAAATGTTGTTAGTACCTAGGCGTACCAGATTTTCATAGACAACAGTGGAGCACAGATAACAGCGAAGCACGGGTAAAAGTGAAGCAAGAGCACCAGTGGAGCAGAGATAACAGCTGAGCACGGGCAACAGTGGAGCATGGGCAACAATGGAGCAGAGATAACAGCTGAGCACGGGCAACAGTGGAGCATGGGCAACAATGGAGCAGAGATAACAGCTGAGCACGGGCAACAGTGGAGCATGGGCAACAATGGAGCAGAGATAACAGCTGAGCACGGGCAACAGTGGAGCATGGGCAACAATGGAGCAGAGATAACAGCTGAGCACGGGCAACAGTGGAGCATGGGCAACAATGGAGCAGAGATAACAGCTGAGCACGGGCAACAGTGGAGTACAGATAACAGTGGAGCACAGATAACAGCTGAGCACGGGCAACAGTGGAGCAAGGGCACCAGTGGAGCATAGATAACAGCTGAGCACGGGCAACAGTCTTATCTTATATCTTATATCCTTCCCGTGCCATTAAACGTCACATAGGGCTCGCAAAGTAGTTCGCCAATTTTTCCTGTCTTCGGCGAGTCTTTCAACCTCATCAAAGGATTTTATGCCTGTTAATTTGGCCTCTCTTAATAATGTCCTCTTCAGAGTTTCACGCGGTCTGCCTCTTTTTCTTCGGCCTGTTGTGTTCCACTTGATAGCTTGTTTTGGGATTCTCTGATCATTTCTTCTCATCAAGTGACCAACATATGTCCATCTCCTTTTCCTGATCACCCATGAGACTGGTTGTTGTTCAGTCATCTGTCTTATCTCTGCATTGTTCTTGAATTCATTCCACTTGTTGCCGAGTATTTTCCTTAGGCATTTGTTTTCAAAAGAGTCTAATTTCTTTTCTATTTCTTTAGTTGTTTTCCAGCTTTCGCATGCATAAATGAGGGTGGATATTACATTTGAATTGAATAGTCTTGTAACTTTTGAATTCCATATTTAATCTCTGGTTAATCCTCTTTACTAGCCAGCCTTCTTCGATATTAAGGTCTTGTAGTATGGATATATTTAGTACAAGAGTACAAGAGTCAGTAGCAACATTTGATTGAAAGGAATGGCGATTAAAGTGCAGATCCAAGGACACGTGGTATCTTTGTGTGCGTGTGTGTCTGTCTATCTGTCTGTCTGTTTATTTTTCTGTGTATTAAGGTGAAAACCAAAACGTCACAGCTCTGTGCTGGTTAATTAATGAATCTGTTCCTACTTCTGTTTTGAATAGTTTTTAACATTTTCTTATCACAGCTTTATTGCAGTGGCTTCGTGTGTATTTATGTGCTTAGTTTTATATCTGTTTATCCCCAAAAACTATTCGCGTCTATTTGTCTGCCTTTTATTTATCTGGGGTGTGTTTCATTTATTTGTCCTTACACTTTTTTTTTTCTCCAAATTCAGAATCAAGACTAGAGGAATTCCCCGCCTCAAAGAGTTGAGTGGGAAAAAAAATTGTATACTTGTAGAAACAGTTCCGCCTCTGGAAATTTTCCATTTTCTAGAGTGAAGCCCAACTCCAAATTTTGTGTTTCCTGTAATATATTTTGTCACCTATTAAGATTTTTTTCTCAGTATATATTTTTTTTTCATCTGTACACTTTTCAAAGTTTCATTTCAGTGGCCTTTTCAATGTGTGATAATTATACAGCTTTTGTCAAAGCAGTCATTTCTAGTACAGTTATAATTAGGTGTTGTAATTTCTCGTTGCTCATTGCTATATTCGTTGTCTCTGTCTGAGTGTGAACAATTAGAAGACAGGTAATCATCATCATCATCATCGCCTTTCACTCCCTTGGGAGTATAGGTCACGGATAAAGACTCTACAGTCATCCCTGTTCTTGGATCTATTCTCTGCTTCCTTCCATATATATTCCTTGTCCCCTTCTCCAAGTACTTTTAGGTCTTCCTCTATTTATGCTTCCCCGAGGATTCCATGTCAGTGTGTGTCTTGTTAATGCTGGTGTCAGGTTTCCTCAGTGTGTGGTCAATCCACCTCTACATCCTAGACACAGAAGACTCGTTCGTTAAAATTTGAAATGAATCTGATTTATTACATATTCAAGATAAATCACGGTCAGCCGATCCACTCTTTTCGAGGATAATAAATATATTATAAACTGTGAAGTTTTCTCTCTTATTCGAACGCTAATTTCTTATTTGTAACGAAAAGTATGGCAACTCAAGCGTGTCACTTTTGACTATTTTTCAACGTTCACGAACCAGCAGGTCTCTGAGATATGATCTTTGATTATTCCCCGACGGCAGGCTCTGGGAAGTTAATGAGAGCGCAAGAAATGCAATCCGACATTACACTTGAGTAATCACTTCCTGCTCTTTTAAGCCATATCCTGGTTGCTCTTTGAAGACCTTTTGTTCCTAAGCTTTGTAGAAGTTTTAAGAGCGGAGAGTTTTCAGAAAAACAAAAAGAACTGTGATTAAAGGAACATAAAAAACGTTTAAAGAGAAATGAAGGTTTGCTTGTTTTTCATGAAAAGCGGGAGGGGGCTTAGGGGGGATGTCTTCTTTCATGAGGGTAAAAACAAGTTCGTTCAAAGTTCAGCATTCAAAATTCAGACTCCGGCTTCATTGAATTCGGGACAACCCCATATATGCTCCCGCCGCATGCCGCAGCATCCATCCAAGATTTTGTTTGCTGATAGTTCCCGTCAAGTGTTGGTTGTTTACAATGCGTCTTCTGCCACATAGTTCGGATGTCCTGCCAGCACCTTTAGTTTGTCCTAGCTCCAGCAGTCTCCTCGCAGCTACATTGTTCGTCCATTCCCGCTCTTCATTTTCCCGCAGTCTGTCCACTACAGCAATGTCCCCCCTTGTCCATTGACAGGTTCAAACAAGTTCGTTGTTTGAAGTAATTTATGTGGTTATTGGACAAATGTGGAGCAACGTTATAAAATATGAACAAGGATGTTTCACCATAGTGGTTTTCAATCTTTGCTTGAATGTGGTAAAGTTAGTAGTCCTTCCCCCCCCCCCCACCACAAATCATTCCTCCCCACAAACCGTCCCCCCCCTCACCCACCTGCCACACTGGCTTTTTGTCATAACCCTGGGATTTGTCTACCCCAAACCTGCCCAGACTGGCCTTTTGTCATGACCTCGAGATTCCCCCATCTCTTCCTCCGACTGGCTTTTTTTGTCATGACCTCGAGATTCCCCCCATCTCTTCCTCCGACTGGCTTTTTTTGTCATGACCTCGAGATTCCCCCCATCTCTTCCTCCGACTGGCTTTTTTTGTCATGACCTCGAGATTCCCCCATCTCTTCCTCCGACTGGCTTTTTTTGTCATGACCTTGAGATTCCCCCCATCTCTTCCTCCGACTGGCTTTTTTTGTCATGACCTCGAGATTCCCCCATCTCTTCCTCCGACTGGCTTTTTTTGTCATGACCTCGAGATTCCCCCATCTCTTCCTCCGACTGGCTTTTTTTGTCATGACCTCGAGATTCCCCCCATCTCTTCCTCCGACTGGCTTTTTTTGTCATGACCCAAGGATTGATCCACCCTCTCCAACTAGAGTGGCTTTTTTGTCATGATTTTAGGACTTGTTCCTCCCCCCTCTCAAACCAGACTGGCTTTTTTGTCATGACCCAAGGATTGATCCACCCTCTCCAACTAGAGTGGCTTTTTTGTCATGATTTTAGGACTTGCTCCTCCACCCTCTCAAACCAGACTGGCTTTTTGTCATGATTTTTAGAACTTGTCCCCTCCTCCCCCCTCCCCGCAACCAGACTGGCTTTTTTGTCAGATTTTAGGGCTTGTTTCCCCCCCCCCCCCAACTAGACTGACTTTTTTGTCATGATTCTAGGACTTGTCCTCTCCCCCCTCCCAAACCAGACTAGCTTTTTTGTCATGATTCTAGGACTTGTCCCCTCCCCCATCCCAAACCAGACTGACTTTTTTGTCATGATTGTAGGACTTGTTCCCCACCCCCTTCCCAAACCAGACTGACTTTTTTGTCATGATTCTAGGACTTGTCGCCCCGCCTCCCAAACCAGACTGACTTTTTTTGTCATGATTCTAGGACTTGTCGCCCCGCCTCCCAACCAGACTCGCTTTTTGTCATGACCCTGGGATTTGTCCTCCTCCCCCACCCCCTGCCCAGACTGATGTTTTGTTGTGACCTCGGTATCCCCCCCTCCACCCAACCGGACTGGTTTCTTGCCTTAACCCCCCCCCCCCCCATTCTCCCAGTCTTTTTTTTTGTCATGACCCAAGGACCTCAGGATTTGCTTCCCCCCCCCCCCTTCCAACCAGACTGGCTTTTTTGTCATGATTCTAGGATTTGTCGGTTCCCCCCCCCCCGCTCCCAGAAAGGCTTTTTGTTATGACCCCACTATTTGTCCACCCCCTCTCCCTTCCGAGGCTGGCTTTTTGTTGTGACCCCGGCCTCGTACCAGATAGTTGCTAGCTATAGAGACTCTCTCTGTCTCTGTGGGCCCAGTTCGTGAATTTCTATCAAGCATTTCGTCAAAATATCTATCATACTCTCTCTCGCTCTCTCCTCTCTCAATTTCTCTTTCTTTTTCTCTCTTTCCCTCTCTCTTTCTCTTTCTCCAGTGCATTGCAAAGTGTTATTTCCCTGAGGCTTTTAAAACTTCAAGGCATATCCTCGCTTTAAATCTTGCTCATCCAACAATCTTACCAACTGTAGACCAATGTCCATTTTATCGTCATTATCAAAACCACTCGAAGAATACATACACAAAATAAATCTACCACACATGCAAGAGAACATTTTACTCATAGACAGTCAATCAGGCTTTAGGACCAATCATTCCTGCCACACAGCTCTTACCAAAATGACAGAAAACTGGTTAGTAAACATAAATGACTACAGACTATGTGGTGCCATCTTTGTCGACTTTAAAAAGGCATTTGATATGATTGACCACGATATTCTTGTAAGAAAAATAAAGACTTATAAATTGCTCCCTAACCTAATAAAATTAACTGCATCGTTTCTTTCAGACAGACAACAAGTAGTATTCTTCAACAATTCTCTATCAAATTCTGCTACAGTTGACACTGGTGTTCCGCAAGATTCTATTATAGGCCCGTTGCTCTTTGCTATCAATGATCTTCCACTTCATCTTAAACACTCTTCTTGTGACCTTGTTGCCGATGATTGCACAGTCTACACCAGTGACTACGATTGTGTTAATCTAAAATCAACTCTTCAGGTCGAGTTAAACAATTTAGTTAGATCGAGCAAAAATAATGGCGTGATTATAAACACTGATAAAACAAAATCAATGCTCATAACAACAAGACAGAAACTACAAAACGCACCAAAAACAACATTTCGGCTCTGTACAGAAACATCACAGATAGAAAACGTTAGCGAGCACAAAACACTAGGTATTATTATTGACCAACATCTGACCTGGAACTCTCAGTGCAATGTCTAACAAAACCCATCGCACAAAAAGTATACCAGTTAACCAAAATTAAGCACTTCATCGATCAAGACACTAGGAAGACATACTACATAGCTCATATACAAACACATTTAGACTACTGCTCAACAGTTTTGGATGGTTGCTCAGTGTCAAATACAAAGAGGCTTCGCTCACTCCAAAAGCGAGCAGTAAAGCTTATTAGTGACAAAAATCAAGCACAAACAACTAACGATCACAAACGTATCAAAATACTGCCTCTTAGGAACAGGTTCCTCTTCAACAAAGCCAAGTTAGTACATCAAATTCTTTCACGGCATGCCCCGCCTTATCTATGGAACCTGTTTAAATTTAGCCCAAAGTGTCAGTAAAGATGTACTATGGAAAATTCTAAGATGACATGGCTTTCTCCATAAAATAATGAATGTCATCAAAACTGTATACGATGGTTTTCAGTGCAAAGTGATCTGTGGAGAACATATCTGCAGCAGCTTTATGGTACAGATAGAAATAAAGCAGGGAAGTGTACTATCACCAACATTATTTATCTTGGCAGTAGACTGGTTAATGAAGGAGGCAACATCAGACAAACGCAGAGGATTACAGTAGACCCTTGACACAGTGCTGGAGGACCTTGACTTTGCAGATGACATTTGTCTACTATCAAGCAGCCACAAAGAAAAATGCAAGATAAAATAAACAAGCTAACTCAGAATGCAAGCAACATAGGACTAAAGATCAATGTAAGAAAGACAAAGTTAATGAAGCAAAATGTGAACAACAGAAATATACTCAGAGATGATAGCAAGGAGGTCAACGAATTTGAATATCTTGGCAGTAGAGTAGTAGAAAATGGAGACAGCACAAGGGACATCAACAGAAGACTTGCTATAGCAAACCAGGCTTTTGCAATACTGCAGACTATATGGAGATTAAAAAAACTAAGCATGAATACAAAAATCAGGATATTTAATAGTAGTGTTCTAAGTGTACTACTTTATGGAAGTGAATGCTGGAAAATCACCAAAACCATAGAAAACAATCTGAATTTTTTCCAGACTAAATGTTTACGAAGAATTAGAAAAATATTTTGGCCAAACACCATAAGAAATAACATCTTTTTAGCAGAAATGCAGATGAAGTGGTCAGCAATTATTGAGGAAAGACGCTGGTGATGTTGGGATATGTGCTCAGAATGAATGACAACTCATTACCAAAAATAGCACTAAGATGCACACCACAGGGGAACAGAAGTAAGCGTAGACCAAAAGAGACATGGAGAAGAACAACAGATGGCTCACTTGGGCAAGAGCGAAAAAAAAGGCAAAGGACAGGCATTTTTGGAAAACCCTTGTGGAAGCCCCATGTGCCCTGGGCACTTAAGGTTCAGAGAGAGAGAGAGAGAGAGAGAGAGAGAGAGAGAGAGAGAGATTGTGTCGGATTTGAAGTAGGTTACATTGAAATGCTTGAAAAGCCAAAAAAAAAAAAAAGAACATATAAGTCCGCAGTTTTCGGTGTTCTCCGCCAGTACCGGGAACATCAACAAAAAGAAGGATCATGCTCTTGTGGTAGTTCTGGAATCTTTACCGTCACACTAGCACTTTCACCTCTGTATAGAACCCTTGCTTATCATATGTCCAGAAATTGTTTGTCTTTTTTAATATGTGGTAGTTAGATTTCGCTTTTTTTCATCTGATTTTATCACATATTCTTCAGTAGTCAGTGTAGCTAGCCGATATTTTGTTCTAGGCATCATCATCATCATCATCATCATCACCATCATGTGCCGTGCCGTCAACTATTATGTTTCTCCATAGTACCCGAACCTTCATGCAGGTCTTTAGCTCAGTTGGTGATCTCCTCTCACACCATCTCCTCAGACTGTCCAGTATCATTTCTCTTGGTCTTCCCCTGGTTCTTCTTCCCTCTATTTTTCCTGTTGTTACATTTTCAACTCTCTCTCTCATCTCATCGCATGTTCTATGTATGTACATTGTGTCTGTCGGTTTTTTTTCTGTTTGTTTATTTTTTTTACAAGATTTGTTTCTTTTACAAGATTTTATTTGTCTCTCCTGCTCTTTTCATACATTCTTCATTTGTAATTTTCGCTGTCTAAGGAATTCGCAACAATCTTCTGATAAACCACATTCCTACTGCTTCCAATGATCTTTGTTCAGATCTGCCTATTGTTCGTGGTTCACTTCCATATAATAAAATAGGCTCAATATGGCATTTTAGAAATCCTTTTGTAACATTCATTGATACGGATGCGTTGGATAATACGTTTCTAATTCTCTGAAAAGCAGTCTTTGCTTGGCCTGTTCTGTTTCTAATTTCTGTTGTGCTTTCCACATCCGAAGTTATTACTGCTCCAAGATATTTGAATTTCTGCACTTGACAGACATTTCGCATATATAATTATAATTCCGATGTTGGCTCTGATCTCTGTGTTGGTTTGTGTACTGTAAATGACTCTCTTTCACAGAGTGATAGGGGATTATATAAGTTTATATACCGTAGTATCATGCAGTTTATTGTGTGCTTCACGGAGCACTAAATAAAAAACATTAATTTTGTACGTGCTGTATCTTTCATCATTAGAATAAACTGAATTCTTATGATGCGCTCTTAACTAAGACGAAGCTCTGCGGCTATGTAAACTTTGCTAGTTTCTACCTCTACATAAGGGATAAGGGTAAACTTGTTGATGCTTATGTTACATTTATTAGCTAATTAGAGAGGAATATTTTATCCAGCTGTTCTAACCAGTCCCCTTGGCAGTGTACTACCGTACTGCGTGGCCAAGATCTAGCCTCCCTCTCATGACCGCCAACCCAGGTTTCCCCCTCCTAGGTATGCTGTATGCCAATTATGCATCATTCTACTTAATCCAAACACATTACGTCAACATGCAATACAAATTACCAAGTCAGCAAAGTAAATACACAACAATTTATTATTCTCACTACACATGTCACAGTAACACAACAACTGACATTACATCCACAGGACATACAACATATGCCATCATAATGGTAACAAACATGATGTCAATATTATAGATTAACATCTCGTGTAAACATTAGCTAAAATCTGACAGACCCGTGGTCCTGGGCTCTCCTGGCCCCACAAGTAATCCACACTATAAATATAATTGTGCCGTCGCATTCATATCCAACACAGCCACTGCTGTCATGATACACCTCTATATCTCCAGGAATTACAATGTGCCAGTACCACTTCATCCTGCAGCTACCACTGTTATGACCCATCTCCCTAATCTCTACGAATCACAATGTGCTAATGCACTGAAATCATGCACCTTCCGCTGCTGTGACACATCTCCATATCTCCACGAATCACTATGTGCTAATGCACTACTTCCTGCAGTTGTCGCTGCCATGTTACATATCTACATATAACACATTGCGGCATATATAATATCCATACGAATGAGGGCATATTATTGAATCAGACATGTGCCCATCTAATGTAATCACCATGAATCATACAGAATCTCCATACCAATACGTGAATTACATAAATCCATATTACAGCATATTACACAAGACCTGATCACACAGTATGAGCTCGGCTCGGGGTAAGTATTCATAGCAATCTAAAGCACATACTAACAGGACCTCGCTCTGCCATTGCCTCTATCTAACTAATCCTGCCAACGCTTTCCTCGATATATATAGATTCTTCCACACCCTTATCACGTGAACGATGACGCTCCGCCCAGGGTCGTACACCCCCTGAACTTCAAGTGATCGTTAACAGGTAGAAAATTACTGAAGATATCAGAAATAGTTCAGTAGCAAAAGTGCTAGATGACGACTGATGTGCTAACAAGACTACAAGGCAGCAACTTCAACAAAGCGATAGCAACAAAATGATCATTTATTATAATTTGTGTGTGTTGAATTGGGTTCTTTCTTTTTGGATTTGATTGATAGTTATAGAGTTAAACAAACGAGACCAGTGGTGTTTCGTTTACTGCAGCCAATTGTTATAATCAGGTCGGGGGGGGGGGGGGTACCAGCCGGTACGGTCCACTGTCTGGGGCCAGGAGAGTTTTCTTGTTTTAGGGTGGGCCCAGAGGGCTTCAGGTAGGGGGAGGGGGAGGCCTCGAAGTGGATTTAAAGAAAAAAAAATAAGCGGTAGAGACTGTGGGATTTTTGTACCAGCTTACAAAATGTCTCTCTAATACCTGAAATAATCAAACTCATACGTGTCACTTCAATGTTAAGTAAACATTGTCGCTATCTTCTCTTCTTCTTATGTAGGAATTTTTTTTTTCAAAATAATAATTTTCTATCATTTTAAACATGTTATTACTTACATGTACAGCTGATTTTGGTGTTTGAGTGTTCTTACATGGTTCTTAATCCTGCTATGTCTGGCCTGTTTCTCATTCAATCCTACACGCCAAAACATTACAGTAAATAAATAAAAACACAAATAACGATTCTTCATCAAAAGATCATCAATTTATAACATGAACAGCAAAATCAACACTTTATCCATTTCTTCAGCACTTTAAGATTCCCTCATAAAATACAAAGCGTAAACAAGGAAGGGCTGAAATCCGTTAATATCTCGTATATCCCTTGCTGGTATGATGAAAAGGAAATCGTCCCATATATGATTTCAAATTATTATCCTTAATGATTAATTGTCTCGCTGTAAACAAAGAGAACTGTTGCAAGAAAAAAATAACAAAATGCTTATACATAAACTTCAGTATAACTTAAGTGTCATATGCGCACATAAACCCTCAATGCATTTTAACAACACTTCAAATTGTACATAGAATATATACGTTATAAAAGAAACTATGATTATTCATATATCGTTCATCTATCAACAACCAAACCTGACAGGATCTGAGGGATTGACAGCACAGTTTGCATGCGTCAACATCACAGAACATAAATCATAATTAAAGCATATGTTATTTATTTATTTTTTATTGCTTCTGGTATTTAAAACAAACTTAGGTTTAATAATATGTCCCTATTCCTACATCTTGTTGGCAGAAATGCAGATGAAGCCACTGACAGCAATTATTGAGGAAAGACGCTGTCGATGGTTGGGACATGTGCTCCGAATGACTGACAACTCACTATCAAAAATAGCATTAAGATGGACACCACAGGGGAACAGAAGTAAGGGTAGACCAAAAGAGACATGGAGAAGAACAACAGAAGGGATGTTGAGCAATAGAGGGCTCACCTGGGCAAGAGCAGAAAAAAAAAGGCAAAGGACAGGCATTTGTGGAAAACCCTTGCGGAAACCCCATGTGCCCTGGGCACTTAAGGTTCAGAGAGAGGGATTCCTACATATACCACACTTATTGGTCTGCTTGTGTCATTAGGTAGCAGGGAGTTTCAGACATCGATCTGTTGAGTAAGGTGAGAGGCCTGGGTTGCATTCATGTTATGTTTCCTCGGTGTGTCTTTCACCCCCATCTATCCATTTTTTGTATTGGTTGTCTTCCCGCCTTATATCCAGATGTTTTCTATTTGTATGCGCGCGTCGCTGGTTATTCTGGATTCATCCGTAACACATGCCCAAACCACTTAACTCTCTGATTTTCGATGTAGTACTTGACAGGTTTGTTCCAATTATTTCGCGCTTGATCCATCCTTGTCTTATTTACCATTTTTCTTAAGCATTTCATCTCACACGCTGTTACCTTCCTGTTATGGTAATATTTGTGAGTGTCCAATGTTTTTGGCATTGATAGCACAGAATCGATGTAAATATTGTTTGTGTTTATCTTTAATTTTCTTTGGTGCCCATCAAGAAACTTTGATGTTTTAGGATCGGTGCAAGTTGATAACAGAATCCACCAGCATGCAGTGTTAAATTAAACGGAACTATTCTAAAGCAGGTGCAGAAATTCAAATACCTTGGAGCAGTAATAACTTCAGATGGGAAATGCAGAATAGAAATTAGGAACAGAATAGGCCAAGCAAAGACTGCATTTCAGAGAATGAGAAACATATTAGCTAACACATCTTTATCAATGAATGTAAGAAAACGAGTCCTAAAATGCTATATTGAACCTATCTTGTTATATGGAAGTGAATCGTGGACAATAGGCAAGTCTGCACAAAAATCTTTGGAAGCAGCAGAAATGTAGTTTATTAGAAGAATGTTGCGAATCCCCTGGACAGCAAAAATAACTAATGAAGAATGTATGAGAAGAGCTGGAGAGACAAAAAAACCTTGTCAAAAAGATAAGAGAGAGAGACAATGTACTTTCATAGGACATGCAGTGAGAAGAGGGGGCGTTGAAAATATTATAACAACATGAAAAATAGAGGGAAGAAGATCAAGAGGAAGACCAAGAGAAATGATACTGGACAGTCTGACGGGATGGTGTGAGAGATCACCAACTGAACTGATGGCCTGCATGAAGGATCGGGTACTCTGGAGAAGCATAATAGCCAACGCCAGACGGCACGGCACATGATGATGATGATGATGATGATGATGATGATGATCATCATCATGATAAGTAGCATTTTTTCACTTGGGGAAGGGAATTATAATCAGCAGGTGTTTAAGCTGTGAAGTTTTCAGCGCAGTAGTTCCTCGCGGCCAAAATTCGTGGTACCAGTCCAAAGGGAGGAGTCCAGTCAGTAGAAATAACTCGTATTAGAATTTTGGAAAATAAGGCAGTCAGCCATGACGATGATTACATCACTGCCCAATGCAGAAAAGTTCAAAGCAGGACTCGTGTGACCCCTAATTGTTGTCCGCGAACAATAAGCTTCCAAATTATATTTTTATTGAAAAAAAAAAGGTTAGAACTATTTTAACGTCACAGAAATGTACATTTAAAAACCTGTAAATTAATGGGGAAAAGTCTAAGGTTCAAACAAACGCAGAATCACGTCTTAACAGAGAACAGGAAATAGATGGAAGATTTACCAGCTTTTACTGCATCATTCGTGAGGAAAATTTGTGTGTGCCAGATCTCTTGGTTTTGAAAATGTCATGAACACACACACACTCTCTCTCTCTCTCTCTCACTCTCTCTCTCACACACACACTCTCTCTCTCTTTTTTCTCTCTCTCTCTCTCTCTCGTTCATGCCAATCAGATCGTAATTGATTTCCAGAACCATCTTTCCTTTGTGTTTTAGACCGCGTCCGTGCCACTCTTTTAGTCCGTCAAGTATCTTGTTTCTTTGTCTTCCTCTGTCCCTTTTCCCCTCCAGTTTCATGAAAGTTATACAAATATGAATTTGATCTGAGAGTAAACTTTGGGGGGGGGGGGGGGAAGGACTACTTCTATTCTTCTATTTTGATATCTCGTATGTATGTCTAAATATATGTATGTATGCTTACATTTGTTTACATTTTATATTTAATGGGACTTTATTTATTTATTTCTTTAGTGCGTTTTTTCAAATGGTTGGTTATTATTATTAATACGTCAAAATACTGTGTAATGTTGAGGTCTGCGATCTGGTGGTTAGTGCTTATCTGGATATTATAGGAGTTAGGGAGTTAGGAGTATTTAGTATTATATTTCTATTACTTAATTTCTCTTTTTTCTCTCATTATCTCATTTGGGTTATCTTAATGTACGATAGTACGATATCCATTCTTTATTCTTTGCTAATGCTGGTTTTATCTTAATGTACGTGAGCACGATAAAACCTAAATAATTCATTATTCTTCTGAAACTGTCTGCTTCTGGGACACCTCCCATAATTAATACTTCCCCTCTTCTCTCATAATCAATACTTCTCCTCTCTGCTGCATCCCCCCACCCCAAATGTCCAGTCAACCCAGGCTTTTCCTGTCCCTTGACCAGTTCCCACTCTCATTCTCTCCCTAGTAAATAAGCACCCCCTCTGGGCGGTTTACACACATAAATGCAATCATCTTTAATATGTACTAATCTAACAAAGCCATCAAATCAAATGATTCGTATCAGTCGTAACAAGCATTCACACATATTAAAAAGTGTATAATAACGACAACATATCTATCAATGCAAAATATTAATCCACGTTACTAGGATATTTACACATGTTAAACGAGGCAGCGATGCATAGCTCCAGCTCCTCTGGTACACTCTTTTCTATATCTGGTTTTCACTCAATACTCTAACAAGGACACTTGTTTCAATCAATCTATTTATGTCTCATAAATAGTGGACCAGTACTCAGTGTACTAATTCCACAATGTGTTTTGTATAGCCGGTTTCCCCAAGTCACATTCAGGAATATATATTTATTTATGTCTCACAACCTTTTTTGAATAGCAGGTTTTCCCTCCTTTTGTCACATTCGGTTCCATATTCTTCTGCCAGGTCCGGGAATTATATATGATTATTGTTATTATTATTACTTCTGTAACTATTCCCTCGACTTCGCATCTTTTTCTGTATTATTTGTACTCCTACAAATGTCTTCTCGACTTGTCTTCTTTTCGTTCTAAGGACTGTTATAGCCGGAGGTGGGGTGGGGGATACGCTCTCTACTCCAGTGAAATGTCTTCAAGGCGTGCGTCTCAAATAGCCTCTGACAGTCAAATACAGCTCCTGGCCATCTCGTGGTAGAACTGTTCAAGTGACAGAAGGGGCTAAGGCGAATATCTGGCGCCTTTAAACCAGGCGCTTCGGGTAGATGACAGTCATGTTTGGTAGCTCATCTACCGTTGCTGGCGAGATTCTTGAGCTGCCGTGAGTGGAGTAGGGCTCCTCCCGGCCAGTGAAGAAAGGTGCGAATGAGGTTGCCGCGCGTCACCACTGTGGAAAAGGTGAAAGAAAGGATTAAGTTAAGTAATCAGTAGTCTCCAGGTCAGGAATGTTCAAATCACGGCACCTCTGCTCTGGAGGTCGGTCACGTCCTACGTGTACTCATATCGGGCGAATTGCCTGAACCGCCTTAACCGGGCGATTTTTTTTGGTTGCCGCGCGTGGAGTGAAGCTCCTCCCGGCCAATGAATAAAATGAGGAGAAGCAATCAAGGTTGCCGTGCGGCGCCGATGTGAAAAGGTGATGTAAAGGATAAAATGAATCTTAATCGGTATGTCCAGTAGTATCGCGGCCAGAGCTACTCATACCACGGCACCTCTGTTCTAGAGGTCGGCCACGTCCGATATGTACATATACTGGTGAAATATGCCTAAACCGGCTTAAACCAGGGGCGAAACTTACTAGTGGCGAGGATTCATCCTCCTGGACAAAAGCTCCGTCCTGGTCACAACTAGGAAGGGTAGCGGCTACCACCACAAAATACTGAAGTCAGAGACACTGGACCAGGGCAGTCTAGATTTTTAACCACCTCTCACCCGGCGGGGATGTATGTGTATCGTAATCAAGATGAGGTTTTCCAATGAGAATGTTCAACGCTGAAATGGTTGGGCAACCACCTCTCACCCGGCAGGGATACACGGGTATCCCAAAACAAGTCGAGGTTTTCCGGTGAGAAAGTCCAACTCTATACTAAACTGGTGCAACGAAAACCACGGTGTCACGCATTCCCGCTTCTGAGACCCACTGAGAATACAGGCTCAAGCCCAGCGATACTCTGAATCTCTTATGGTCCTCCTCTCGGAGATCTCGTGTTGTCCTTTCGGAAACCATAGGGGGACCACGGGACCTATCGAGGACCATAGGAGTAAATTCAGTAAGATTACGGGGCGGTCTTGATGGTAGAAACGAACGAACGAAGAAGAAGAAGATGTCTTCTTTTGTGTAATTAAACTACTGTACATATTCTCTCGACTTTAGGTCTCTTATATTTATTCATTTATTTATACTATATTTACTCTTTTCTCTCGACTTCGCGTCTTTTTCATCTACCTGTGCTAAATGTACTCTAGCCGTGTTAGATTGCAAATTACATGTACAACAAAAGATAGGATATACGCAATAATTCTGTAATAGAAACTAAACAGAAAATATGACACATACAAAACTACAAATGTCTACTCACGTGAGTCATTGGGTCAATGAGATCATAGTTCTTTCCATTCATCTTGCACACAAACAAAATCACAAAGTTCTACTTAAAGAAGTGGTTAAACACCATCCACGACAAACAACATTCTTTCATCCAAGAGTAGCTCATTTACACGCTGAACGGCGCCCTTTCTGTTCAACATCTGACCCATGACTGAAGAATCTTAATCTGTTTAACCCTTATATACTAAGCACCCCCCCCCTCGGATTTTCCATTCCTAAAACGAGTCTAAACATGTTGATTCATTGACAGTAGGAATTTTCCATTCTTAGCCTGGTTTTAGACTCGTCATGCGTTGCGACTGGTCATCGCGACGTTTGCGTTCAACAGCCCTGGCCTAGCATAACAAGATTAGTCATTGAACTGTGTACGTGGCCAATATAACATACATCTTATTTTACAAGAACAAGGGATTTGAATATTTGGCAACTTCACATTTTCTACAGACTAAATGCAATGCTGATCGTGGCGATCTTATCTATTTCTCCGACGTGCAATTGTTAAGCTTACAAAAGTGCTCACGAAGATTTTTTGTTAAGTTGAAAGATGCTATCCGAGAGTTCAAGGCAACAAAAGGATGAGTTCAAGCCAGTACTGGAGTTCGACGATCCGAAGTGGCTCACCGACTTTGCTTTCTTTACGGGACATTTCTTCTCATTTGAGTGAATTGACTTCACACCTGAAGCTTCAGTGAATGAAAAGATCACATGATGCAAGCTCTGTTTAAACACATAAAAGCATTTCAGATGAACTCTGAACTCCCTGAGCGCAAACTTCAAGTCCAGAATTTAACTCGTTTCCAAAGAAAAAAATATATGGAAATTGCAATCTGCAGAACAGGGCGGCATTTATCCAATTTAACAAAATATGGGCATCAAAGAACATCGAAACAGGAATCGAACTCTTACCCTTCAATCTCTCTCTCTCTCTCTCTGAACCTTAAGTGCCCAGGGCACATGGGGCTTCCGCAAGGGTTTTCCACAAATGCCTGTCTTTCGCCTTTTTATCTGCTCTTGCCCAGGTGAGCCCTCTATTGCTCAACATCCTTTCTGTTGTTCTTCTCCATGTCTCTTTTGGTTACCCTTCAATACAAGAGTAAAAACTACCCCACTATATGGTTCTGAAACATTGGCAATGACTAAAGCGATAGAACGAAGGATACAAACATTCGTGAACTACTGTTCGAGGAAGAGTTTAAACCTCAAATGCCATGACTTCATCAGGAACAAGGGGGTCTTGGAAAGAACAGGACAAGAATCTGTGAACCTACAAATCATATCTAGGAGATGTAGGTGGATTGGCCAAACACTGAGGAAACCTGGCACAAACATAACAGGACAGGCACTCTTCAGGGGAACAAAAATCGAGCAAGACCTCGAACTACTTGGAGAAGGGAAATTATGACAGTGCTCAGAGACAAGGGATACACATGGAGGGCAATAGAGAACAAATCCAAGAACAGGGATGAATGGAGAGAGTGTATCCGTGGCCTATGTTCCGAAGGGAGTGAAAGGCGATGATGATGATGATGATGATGATGATGATGATGATGATGATGAAAGGAAGGAGGTCTGTAATGGTGAAAAAGGTAAAGAATCCCTGCAATAAAACGCGAACACTTTTGACTGAAAAAAGTGGACACAAATCATGAAAACAGAAAAATATTTGAACTGTTAGGAAACATGAGATGAGGAAAAACGCAGTGCGTCACACTGTGAAAAACGACGTCTGTTCCAATCATGGGAACATTAATTGATTATACTGTCTACTCGTCACGACCGAAGCCCTACGTGGCTCGAGGAGTTCAGAATCTAATCCTAGGGGTTTCGCGCCAACGGCTCATGGTCAGGTAACAAAATTACTAAATAACGTATCAGGTATGGGTCTTCGGTGATCTGTCTGTCTGTCATCTGTCTGTTTGTCTGCTGCCTGCCTCTCTGTCTGCCTGTCTATCTATCTATCTATCTATCTATCTATCAATAGATATATCTGTAGATACAAACCTAATTAAGTCCATAAGAAAGCGGCAGTCATCACTCATCGGGAAGAGGGGGAACTTGAACACATTATAACAACAGGGAAGATAAGTGGGAGGAGACGCAGGGGAAGACCAAGAGAAGAAACATCATGGACAGTCTAACGCGATGACAGAAGAAGAAACATCATGGACAGTCTAACGCGATGGCAGAAGAAGGAAAAAAATCATCGTCTAAGTTCATGTAAAATATCAGGGAAAGGATATCTGTGACGAAGACTAACCGTCACCGTCGACCGGCATAACACATGATGATGATGATGAAGATGATGATGATGACGACGACGACGATGATGATGATGGTGACGACGACGACGACGATGACGATGATGATGATGATGATGATCCGTCAGACGTCACATAGGGCTCGCTGTGTGTCTGGCCATGAATCCCTTTTCTGTTGCGATCTTCTCAATCTCATTAAGTGATTTGATGCCTTATCATCATCTTAGCCTCTCTTGTCATTTTTTTTTTGTTTAGGATGCTCGAGGTCGGCCTCTGTTTTTTTCCAGATATTTCCCATTTTCTGGCTCGCTTTGTGATTCTCTGATTGTTTTTTTCTCATCATGTGGGCCACTTATGCTCACTTTCTTTTCTTGATCACCGTTAAGACTGTTTGCTGTACGCTCATTTCTCTTATCTCTGAACAGAATAGCTGACAGAAAATTCTAAGAACAAATGTTTATCTGTTTATGGATCGAGTCCTATACCTCCATCATTTATCTCCCATTTATTTCTCAGTTAAGAATCTTTGGTTTAAAACGTTTGTATAGCACGGAAGATTATAAATACATATAGAACTTCACTATGAGCCTCTCTGAATATGCAAAAGGCTGTACTGGCTCTCCTCGAGATAAGAACGTTTGACTTACGTACAATCCGTAATTACAAACGAAACTCCCCACCCCCTCCTCGAAAAGCCTATTATATTAAATATTCGAGTTACATACAACGGTTTCTAATGATACATTATGCGCTGTTTTGCACGGGCATGAAAACATTACGCGTCTACAGCGTTTCGACGGTTTCTTTACCAATTTTGTATGAATGTGAACCTACACTACGTATTATTTACTAAATAACCGACGTTAGATAACGACCCGTACCTAACCGCTCCGACTTACGTACAAATTCGACTTACGAACCGACTTAAAGAACGGAACTGGTTCGTAACTCAGGGACTACGTATAAAATAAAAACAAAAATAAATTCTCCAGCAAGAAGGGCGCTACTTGCTTCTTGTGTATGAATTGCGAAAAGTAGTACACTTAACCAGAAGAGCAGTCTAATATAGCGGTTTGAAACAGTTAATAACAAGCTTCGAAGTCCAGGGGAAAAAAAGTGAAAGGTTGGTGGTGAGAAGATAATGTATCTGGGGTTTTCTGAATCGTTATATTTTATTTCTTGCTCTGATCTCGCCACCTTTCTCGAAACTGAACCTTCACCTCTTGCTTGACATTGGATCTTAAAAAGCATCTTAGATGTTCTGCCATGTGGGGCCATTGTTAGAAGCGACAACCTTGGGCTATGTAAATTATGCTTCTTCCAATTCTTGCTTTCGTGCTATTTGTAGCATAGACCATTATCCACGTCGCAGTGTCTTACGAGAGGCTAGACTCCGGGGACACAGTAATTCACAAGATACGAATACAAATGACTGGTGTTTAGACACAATCATTGGTTTCACGTAAGCACTTGGACATGAACCAAATACATGCCAAACATTGGGCACACGGTTAAAATAGGATAGCTTTAAGAAGCAGTTACCATGACAACCGAAAGAACAAGTTAGAATGGCCAGGCTGTGTGTTTAACTGAAAGAGTGTGAGCGTAACTAACTTTCTCTTTACTGCTCAAGTTAACTATTCCAAGAACTGGAATACACTAAGTTGTTACTAAACTAAACGCAAAGTAACAGGACATCACAGGTTCTCAATAAGTTCACACATTATAGACGTCCTTGAGCACAAGACTAATAATAACCATCCTATCATTCTACGATACAACACAAGAAATGAACATGTTGTCACAGCAAAGTCTCCAATTTATAGTTGTCAAAGAACCAAGAAAGCTTTAATAAGAGAATAGATGTGGATGACGAGATGAGGGATGTATTAAATCAAGAAACCGAACACTACCAAAAACTGCATAGTGCCAAGTGACCTGTCAAGGGAATTATCCTGCCATAGGAACAAAATATGACTCAAGATACTTGCAGACCTCAATTCAAATAACCACAATGTTCCAACACTTGGATCAACATCCCAAAACCATTATAGCACTTCCATCCTAAGTCCTACACTATACAGTAGGAGAGCCTCTCCTGATACCACAAAACTAAAAAAGGCTGGTAAGTAACATGATCAAACTCTCCTACACAAAACTATGTCCAATGGGACAAATAACAATGCTTTACATGACTGGAGCAACTGTTCTTCTCCTACAACTATGACAATACATAATTCTACTTATCAGTCATGTCCCAAATAACTTTAACTCAACTACCAATAATCTCTGGCTCCTATGCCTGACCCATCTCCGTCTGAGTCCTCTCTTTGTGAGCCTGCCTCGTGTTTTCCATCTTTCTATTTTTTTTTATTTCCCGTTTCCGCTGTGAAATCTCGGGACTTAACTATTTCCAACTAGTACCAGTTACAACGAATGCTATTAGGATCTAGAAACTTATTTCTACCTTTCTTATACTACTCAGACTTTCCGTACTGTACTCTCTCTCTCTCTCTCTCTCTCTCTCTCTCTCTCTCTGAACCTTAAGTGCCCAGGGCACATGGGGCCTCCGCAAGGGCTTTCCACAAACGCCTGTCCCTCGCCTTTTTCTCTACTCTTGCCCAGGTGAGCCCTCTATTGCTCAACATCCTTTCTGTTGTTCTTCTCCGTGTTCACCCTAATTTACTCAGATTTAACAACAAACAGGACTCATGAACATTACTGAAAGTTCTCGAAATATTAGTAATTCTCCATTTTACCGAAGTAAAGTTACTTCCCTTATACCAGTACTATACTGACATTCAGTTATACGTAAGATAATTTTGCATAACAGGATCTTAGGGACTCCAAACATGTAAACTTTTATGTCTACCCCGCATGGAATGCTAGACTTTAATTGGCAGAAGTAAAATTGATAGTTCTTTATTCTTATGTAGTAATAACCATGCTTAAATAGACCGAGACTTCGTGAAGAACGTGCATACATTGAAGAATATATATCTTCTCTGTAAGAATATATATCTTCTCTGTAAGAACATATATCTTCTTTGTAAATAGTATGCTACAACCAGCAAAAGACGTGTGTGAAGCAATGAAATATTTAGGCACATCTGAAAACTCAATAGCTAAAGTGGAATACCGATCAACTGGAATCATTTTAGTTGTCTGGATTAAATTAAAATAAAAACAGATAGAAAGTAAAGCGATGTAAAACACTACAGAAAAGAGTACCGATTAACTGGAATCATTTTAGTTGTCTGGGGATTAAATTTAAAAAAAAAGAGAGTAAAGCGATGTAAAACACTACAGAAATTCCCCAGGAAATAATCCATATTAAGAACATTGTAAATATGATACATATCACTCTAATGCTAAAACATTCAAAAGCTGTCATAGACAGAATGTTAAGTAGTAAGTGTGTGTGTCACGTGACGTTTTCTTTCCAGAAAGTTGTCCCTCTCACTTCCTCCCTGAAGGTAATGCGGTCTCGATCAAGCTGACCAACAGCTCTCAATTTTTGTGTGTGGATAAACGCTTTTTAAAACCTGGATAAATCTAGATGTACGGGGTGATTCAAAAAGTGTTATCACTATATGGCACTTTTCCCATTAATTCATGGGGTAGACAAGGGGGTTCGGAGCAACGTTTGATGGAGCACCAGCCAGCTAAAAGTATCCCGACTGCAGGATTCCTTGACATAGCATATCCAAGGCAACAGACTGGCAGAGGAGGACCTCTAACTTGGCCAGCACGTTCACGGGATCTTAAGATCACTCATGTGATTTCTCACTTTGGAGTATGGTCAAAGAACGTGTGTTTGTTACATGACCACTCTTTATACACTATTCTACAGAGCGTATTACATATATCATAGCAACAATACCACTAGAAATTTGCTTCAAAGCTCTGGAGAACATATGGGATAGGTATCAGAAATGTGTTTGACACCAGTGGCGAACAAGTGGAGACTCTACAAATTAATAATGTGAACAGTACAAAAATAGTGCAAACATTTTGGGGTTTTTTTGGAGGGTTTTTTTTAAATCACCCTGTATTTTGCAGCAATTTAAGATACTCTTCTGAGAAAAAATTGGCAACACTGGATGATCCCCTCCTAAATCTTCGTCATCATTCACGATCTAGGCCATGCTAATTTTGGATTCCAGTTGCCAGGATGACGTCTAGTTCTCTCCACGTTTCATGATGCAGTCCCATAGCTTCTATCTCAGATGTAATCTCCCCCTGCGGGCAGATTTGGCTCCGTAAGTCTGTAAGATCTAGACATTTCTGGAGTATGTTGAGATCCATAAATTACAAAGTCTTTGTATTCTTATATTTATGTGTTTTCTGACTCTCAAGCCTTCTATAGATTTCTCCTACAGAAAAGTGTACTCATTCTTACCGAATGCACAACCAAAACGTATGTTAGTTTTCTTTTTTTTCTTCAAACTGGCATGTATACAGTTATCGGGTTAACACGCAGTTACCGGCAAAATACCGATTTAAAACAGAAAAAATCGAAACTTGTCTAGGTCGTCAGTTACCATAACCGGTTTATATTATACAAAAACCTACTTAAAAAGCAATCAGCGAAATCGGCTGGAGGATATTCAAGCTAGTAGGTTGTGGTTCAGCATGTGAGCATTTTTGTAAAGATTAAACCTCACTGCAAATAGAGTAAAAGAAAATGATGACACGAAAATTTACTTTCAGCCGGTTCTAAGGACTGTTATTGCTGGAGGTGGGGGTGGAGGATACGCTCACCACTCCAATGGCGTGCGTCTCAAATAGCCTCTGACAGTCAAATACAGCTCCTGGCCTTCTTGTGGCAGAACTGTTTAAACTGACAGGAAAAGGGGCGAAGACGAATATCTGGCACCTGAAAACCAGACGTTTCGGGTAGATGAGAGTCATGTTTGGTAGCTCACCTACCGCGGCTGGCGAGATTCTTCAGCTGCCGTGCGTGGAGTGGGGCTCCTCCCGGCCAGTGAAGAAAAGTGCAAATGGGGTTGCCGTGCGGCACCACTGTGGAAAAGGTGAAAGAAAGGATTAAGCGAAAAAAACAGAAATCAAATCACGGCACCTCTGGTCTGGGGGTCGACCACGTCCTAAGTGCACTCATATCGGGCGAAACCCAGAGGTTAAGACACTGCTGGCGAGATTCTTCGGATACTGCGCGTGGAGTGAAGCTCCTTCCGGCCAAGGAAGAAAATGCGGAAAAGCAATCATGGTTGCTGTGTGACACCGATGTGAAAAGGTGATGGAAAGGATAAAGTGAAGTTTAATCGGTATGTCCAGTAGTATCGCGGCGAGAGCTACTCATACCAAGGCGCCTCTGTTCTAGAGGTCGGCCACGTCCGAAATACACCCATACTAGTGAAATATGCCTAAATTGACTCACACCAGGGGTGAAACCTGATGGCTACGCATGTCACGGTACCCCTGCTCTAGAGGTCGGTCACGTCCGATATGCACTCATATTGGTGAAATATGCCTAAACCGGTTTACACCAGGGGTGAAACTTGATGGCTACGCATGTCACGGTACCTCTGCTCTAGAGGTCGATCATGTCTTAAACACGCCAATACTGGGATAACATGCCTAAACCAGCTCATCCCAGGGGTGGAAGTCACTAGTGGCGAGGATTCATCCTCCTGGACAAAAGCTCCGTCCCGGTCACAACTAGGAAGGGTAGCGGCCACGACCACAAAATTCTGAAGTCGGAGACACTGGACCAGGGCATTCTAGATAGGCAACCACCTCTCACCCGGCGGAGATGTTTGCGTATCCTAATCGCACTGAGGTTTTCCGGTGAGAAAGTCCAACCCTGGACTAGATGGGGAACCACCTCTCACCCAGCGGTGATACACGGGTATCTCAAAACACGTCGAGGTTTTCCTGTGAGAAAGCCCAAATCTAGCCTGGTTGGGCTACCACCTCTCACTCAGCGGGGATATACTCATTTCCAAAACACGCCGAGGTTTTCCGGTGAGAACGTCCAACTCTAGATTAAACTTGTGCAATGAAAACCACGGTGTCACGCAATCCCGCTTCTGAAACCGACCAAGAATACAGGCTCAAGCCCTGCGATACTCTGGACCTCTTGTGATCCTCTCGGGGTTCTCGTGTGGTCCTTTTAGGGGACCACGGGACCTATCGAGGACCACAAATGTAAATTCAATAGGATCACAGGGCGGTCTTGGTGGTAGAAGCGAACGAAGAAGAAGAAGAAAACTTTCAGCCGATGTTTATAAACTGTGTTTAATGTTACATTTAAAATGGACACTAACAGCCAAGGGCAAAAGAAAAATCATCACGACAGAAATGAGTTGCTTGAGGAAAATACTGAATGCGACAAGAAGAGACCAAATAAGAAATGAAAGCACCAGGGCAAAGGTTGGTATAACGCCAGTATTACACTACATCCAGAAACAGCAAGTCAAATGGTTTGACCGTGCTACACAGTTACCACCAGACAGTACACCACAGTTAACATTCACACTAAGATCTGCAAGTAACAGAGGAAGAGGTCGCCCACGCAGGAGATGGAGAGAGGAAATTGCAACAGCATTAAATATCGCATTATATGAAGTAAATCGTCGAGACTTATCTAGACGTCTGTGTGTCCCCTCATCACCGAAATATATATGAGGAAGTAGATAAGACAAGACCCAAAGAAAAAATGATGTACAGAATGCTGTATTGAGAAATCCGGTATTTTCGAAAGTACCTCATGCCAGGTGAAAGACAAGCATATCTGTTCTTAGCACGGCCACGAAATATTACGTGTAGTGTGTACAGTGTACACAGAAGCTAACTCTGTATCATAGAGTGATAAAGCCATATTCTTTATCTGATTAACAGAATAGAAATCCCAGTATTCTTTCAGATAAAATCTCCGTCATTAAACTCTTGGCTCTCTAAGTAATAAAGAAGTCTCTTGGATCATGATTTCAAAAGTTCTGTGCGGTTCTCAGGTATTGGCCCGCGGGTCATGATCCAAAGGGGCTCAGAATCGTTGGTTTTTTTAATCGTTTTTTTTTATTGTCGAAGAATGGCGACTCTTAAATCACTCTTTTTGTTTCTTTCATCATTCTTTCCTCTTGGTCTCTTACCATCTCTCATTTGTTATTTCCACAACAAAATTTTGTTTATGTCTGTTTTTTTTCCCTATGTACAAATTCACTTGTTGTGACTTTTTTAAATGCCAGTCTTCTCTGTGGCCAAGCTGACTGTTTTCGTGAAGGCTCATATATAACACTGACTAATACTTTTTTCTGGTTATCTTGGCTACTTAGTATTCTATTTTGATGCTAGTTTTATTGCCTACATGTGTTCTATTTTGCTGCTAGTTTTCTTGACTTCTTCGTGTTATATTTTGCTGATACTTTTCTTAGCTACTTCAAATTCTATTTTGCTTCTGGTTTGCTTTACTTGTCTTATTCTGCTGCTAGTTTTCTTGACTTCTTCGTGTTCTATTTTGCTGATACTTTTCTTAGTACTTCAAATTCTATTTTGCTGCTAGTTTTTTTTACTTCTTCGTGTCCTATTTTGCTGCTAGTTTTCTTGACTTCTTCGTGTCCTATTTTGATGCTAGTTTTCTTGACTTCATCGTGTCCTATTTTGATGCTAGTTTTCTTGACTTCATCGTGTCCTATTTTGCTGCTAGTTTTCTTGACTTCTTCGTGTCCTATTTTGATGCTAGTTTTCTTGACTCCTTCGTGTCCTATTTTGCTGCTAGTTTTCTTGACTTCATCGTGTTCTATTTTGCTGATACTTTACTAAGGGACTTCAAACTCTATATTGCCGTTCGGTTTAGAATTCTGCATCAGCTTTTTCTCATTTTTTTTTCTATTCAGCAAAGCAAAAGAAAATCGACAAAATCCATCAGTCTTCGGCAGAATATCAATTTTTCAGTCGAACATCTACTAGCTACTGCAGGGCAGTCTGGACTCACAGTATCCAACACAAATGAATATCATTCCGGGAATATGAATCAAAATGTCAGGATATATACAAGAAGATCACCATGCACATATAAATCTATATCGCTGAGCCCGGCAAGAGGGATTGGACTTGATGCAGAAATGCGTCCGACAGCGAGATAAAACCTGAGTCGGGGAAAAAAAACTGTGAACTTCGCCCTGTCTGCGTGTAACTAGATTAAGCATAAGCACAAATTTGATCGCTGTCCATGATCTTATAGGGATCCCCATTTCTCATGTCAGAAAAATATATTGGCAATCACATATATTTTGTGTCGTGGAACATCCTGCATTGGAAATGAAGCTTTCTCGGGGCACTTATTCAAATTAATAGAACGTAAATGTATTTCGGACTGAAAAAAAAACCTAGAAACATTCATTTTTGTCTACACGCCATGGGGATGAAAGCTGTCCACGTAAGGTGTTGACAAACAAACCAGATTCTGTCCAGGGCATTTTGACAGACAAGCCCTCGGAGGGACATGCCATCCAAATGAAATCTAATTCAAGTGCAAAT
>CM019713.1:8545265-8630265 GCA_009760885.1 Achatina immaculata
GAAATAGTGTAGTAGGATGTTCTGATGGCGACAGACGTCTGCCTGGAACATATATTCTGTCGTGAAATTTTAAACTACGTCCAGTCTTGTGTTCATGGAGTTTGTTGATGCCTTGTCGTCCTCGTCATATCGCTCATCGACTCATCGTCACCCCATGCATCATTAAAGCCACTTCAAATTATAGCGCTGCTGCTTCTGTATTTGCTACTTCCACTGAGAGAGAACGAACCTGGGAGCAAGTAAGTCTGCGAAGAGAATAACAAAACAGACGCAAAACAGATGTGAGACATAAGCTAACGGTAATATAAGAAAGAGCATTATTACAGTGTACAACAGTGGAAATCTACAGAGAGATGAATAATTATAAGCAGCAAGTTTACATCTATACATAAGCAGATGAGTAGAAGATAGAATCCCCGAGAATTCTGCTCCACGGCATGAACATCACCGAGGCCACTCATACGGTCCCAGGGATTCTAACTGGGTCTCCCCTCGACACCTCATGATACAAGAGGAAGGATAATGTAATAAAGTAAGCGTCTTTAATTCAGTGCGACCTATATGGCAGTAAAGACAGCATATCAGTCATATCTTTTCATGTTTTTAATCCACTGGTTACATCCCTTGATTTGCTTGGTTACCCCCACAATGAAAAGACCAGCAAATAGACGCAGGAAGATCTACGTTAGCAAAAAAAAAGATCTCGAGCGTAAAGATAAGCACCCTGTCATGTGACTGCCCAGCCGAGTAGTAAAACAGCAGTAAAAAATGTAATTAACGAGAAAAGCAATGAGACGCGCCCGTTCTGATTAAATTTTACTGCTTTTAAATTAGTTACTCCCCTTGGTTGCGATACGTGGAAGAACTTCCGAATGACATAATCCTCGGATGAATGCCTGTAAGTGTCAGTGACACAATCCTCAGATCAACGCCTGTAAGTGACTTTAAGTACACACGGTAAGGTGGGGTATAACATAAATATGTACTTTTTCACTATATGCGTTCTTTGATACTTTTCGCTATATGCGTGTTAAGTGAAAGGAAGCAGCATACTGTAACATGTTTATGTTGTAAATCTTCAAACTGAACGAACATTCAATAAAGAACATTCACGTAAACGATCACTGCAACGATAGGAGTTTACTATATAGTGTAAGATTACAATTTACATCAGACATCTAAACCCAGCGGTTACCAAAACTTTTTGAGCTCATGTATACAAAAATATAAACATTGTGGCACAAGTGTCAGACTTTGTAACTGAAAAGTGGACTTTAGTAAATAGTAAATATAAAGCTACGAGTTGTGAACCAGAGTCATTGCAAACGGGTCAAACCATAAGTGCTCTGCTGTTTAGTCAGCGGTTGACCAGAAGTGACCAGAAATGACCAGAAAATGCGACTTGTATCATCATCAGCAATAACTCTGTAGCTAGCGGCAGTCATTCCTCTTCTTTCAAAGGGCATTAACCCTGGTACCTTTTTTTTCTTGAGGCTGGGTGAACTCTGGAGATTTTCAGTAAATGGATTCTTCTCAGAGCTGAAAAGTGGACTTAAGAGTAAATGGATTCTTCTCAGAGCTGAAAAGCGGACTTAAGAGTAAATGGATTCTTCTCAGAGCTGAAAAGTGGACTTAAGAGTAAATGGATTCTTCTCCGAGCTGAAAAGTGCACTTAGAGTAAATGGATTATTCTCGGAGCTGAAAAGTGGACTTCGAGTAAATGGATTATTCTCAGAGCTGAAAAGTGGATTTACAGTAACTGGATTCTTCTCAAACTTCGGCTGCATTTATTTTGGTAATGGTTGATCCGATCAATGTTAGTTGTAAAACTGATAAAAATGAACTGAATAAAATCTGTCTCTGTGTGTATATATGTTTTATTTAGAGCATACAAGTTTGCATTTAAAAAATGAAAAATAAAGATAAATTCATAGAACGCAAAGGGCGGCAAAAAATATGAATATGCCTAATTTATGATCTTGCAAAACAGAAAGTATGAGGAGGAGGAGAAGACTTTGAAGAAGAAGAAGAAGACATTAAATCAGCTACACGTATGGAGAAACAAGGTCTGTAAAAAAAGATCATCTTCATTGACGCAGTAGAAAACTGTGACTTATTCAGGCGATAAATTTCAGAAAGCAGCACAAGCCGAACAGACAAAACAAATATATATCGCCTACAGAGAAACTTCTGTAAAGCGTGTCTCTTCGGTATCCTTTCTCGCACAGTAGAACTAAATGAATTCTTACTTCCGTTTTGGGGAGATCTCATTATAACAAAGTCGATTCTTTGACTAAAGAATTCTGCGTATTAACGAAATACTTTGTTCCTGCCCTGAATCCACTAGAATTTATCGTCATGAAGGTTAAATATATAAAGAATACAAAATAGAATTTAACGGTAAAACAGTCAGGAAAAAAATTACGATGATTCAATTAAAAGTTGACTTTAGGGGACGCACGTAATAACCTGTAGTTTAACAACTAATGTTGATTACCCTGTATATGTCGGTTTCCCAGTATTCACTGGAGGTTGCTTTCCAGGCGGAGAGATTAGTGGCCGCTAACCTGCAAACCGGACTTCGGTCAAAATGGCGGGTACATGAGGACGAGAAAACATCTGTGCGCTGGTTTTTTTTTCAATCTCGCAGATGCATCTGACATAGATTAGACCTGCCTTGCGCCTTCGTGTATTCCCTCACATGGGCCTGTAGGACTGTTCGCTGTTTGCTGCTCGCTACGATCCGCTCTGGTGACAACATTGGTAGCCAGAGCTGGTGTAATATTCGGCGAAAAATTTGCTATGAAGACAATAACGAGACTTCGGCAGGCGCGAAGGAGTACGTGCTGCATGGGCGATACTGACATCACCAGCGGAAAGAAACATGAAGCATACGGAGAACGACATCGGACTGAATACAATCACATCAGGAGAACGATCGAGTTGGGGGAGGACATGGGAAGTAAACGCTTTTCCGAACGAAATGGTTTAGCGCGCATTACCCACGACCAGTGTATGACTGGCTCCATCAGTGGTTGTTGGAATGGAAGGCGGAGCACATATGGGAATGCCAGGAGTGCGGTAATGCCGGTCTTTGATTACAGATTACAGATGCCTACAGCAGTCACCACCTAGGCAGTCGGGGAGTCAGGCAGGCACATAGTTACAGTTATATCCCCTACACAGACAAAAATTGGAAGGTAATTTTCATATACTCTACAGCCCAGTAAAGCAGAATAGCTTTATGAAACAGTTATCATGACTATTGAAAGAATGAATTTAGAATGGCAGACATATTTTATGCTGACAATCAAACGCATAAAGGCCCTGTATAATTTGAAGGGTGTGTATGCTTCCTAAAACTATTAACTTCTGGTCTTGCTGCTGTTGCACAAATGCTCCTACGGTTGATAAAAGGGATGGCCACTGCAGTAAAACTGGTTCAAATAATACGCTTGGGAGATCGTTTTCGTCAACATTCTTAAGAACATTTCTAAGAGGGCCTGGACACCTGTGGCTAAACAAATTTTGCCTAAGCAACTACAGGGAAAAACGGGACATTTCTGTTCTGATGTACGATCTCAGATGGTCATAGAACAGCGCCTTATTTTCCAGGCTATCTGTCTCCACCCAGCCAGAATTAACAATGTCTTCAGTTTCCTTTAACTTCTTTAGTTTTCCACTTGTTTCTGCGATTTATACTCTACTTTCCTATTTCTTTCTCTTATCTTCCCTCTCCGTCCCCACCGCCACCTTCTCTTCTTCTCTGGCGGCCTATAGGTGTTTATTGCCACTCCAGGTATTGTCCTTCATTCACCAGATTCATATTATCTCCCCGCTTCCCTCGCCCCTCCCGACCACTATTTGCGTCTCTAGCGGCCTACAGGTGTTTATGGCCCCTTCTGTTCGTTCCTCCAGTTCTTCATTCATTATCTCTCCGCTTCCACTCCCCCCCCCCTTCCGATATCTGCTTCTCTAGCGGCCTACGGTAGGTGTCTATTGCGCTTCTTTTCCCCCCACCCACCCGTTTATCGCCCTTCTCCGTCTCTTATTTCCGATTGGTTTCATCTGCTATCTTTGTGCCCCCCCCCCCTCCGTGGTCTCTATGCCTCGTCAATGGGACACGCATTCTTGTGTTTCCTACTTGGGAGGATGCCACTAAGATAAGTCTTTCATTTTCTAGTATATATCACTAGTTATATATCGTGTTTTGTTTGTGTATGTAATCCTCGAAAAAAGGCTCACCCCGAAATTTTGGATGTTGTATGTTTGTCATTTATACATTCTCATCTTACTCTCATGCTTTCTATTCGTTTTGTATCACTTAATCACTCCCTCTGCCGCCTTGTAAAACTGCCCCATACACTCCTATGGTTGAGCCAGTTTACAAAAATCTATTGCTACGCTATATGCACAGCAAGTCAGCAAGAAACCAGGCTCTCAACAGTTCTACAACACAACACCATATAATGAACTGTACTACCATTGCAACCTGCAATCAATCAACTCCACCAACTTTTAACAGTCCACGAGAAACTGAAACAAAGCTACTGTTTAGCAAATACCCAGTACAATATTTATTAACGGAGAAAAATGAAGGGTGATCTCGTGAGATGAAAACGTAGCCCAATAGGCTAAGAATACAAAAAAAAAACAAAAACTAATGATTCCTAGCACGAAATACTCAACGCCATTTGGGAAGAAACCTGAACTTACAACAAAAGATACATACTTACAAAAATATCCCAACTGAAATCACCTCTGCATAACAAAAATCTTCAAAACTATTACAAACCTCACAAGAAAATTCCGCATAAAAAAACTCCTACACAAAACATTCCTACAAAACGCTCTGGAAAAAAATCTCCCCTTAACCTAATCATGAACAGGCCGAAGAAAAATGGATCGAGCACTTGAAACTCTAAAGAGGACATTGTTAAGAGAGGCCAGTTCAGTGGGCATAACATCCCCTGATGAGACTGCAAAAACTCGCCGAAGACAGGAAATCTTGGCGAACTGCCATGCGTGCCCTATGTGACGTTTAGCGGCACGGGAAGGATGTAAGATGTGAGAATCTAATCCTGAGCGGTATTTATACCACAACTTTCCCCCACTCATTTCTCAAACTCCACTCTTATCTCAGGCTTTTGCTCAAGTCCTTCAAGCTAAGTTAACCTTTAACCTACATATTTAGGGTACTCACTCTGTTAATCAATTTACCCTTGTACTAATTCCACGTATGTCCCATTTATTTGGAAAATACTGCCACACCAGGTCCAATGAGTACAACCCGGGGTTACACCCATCCATATCCACCCCGATCAGGTCTGGCTACTTAGAGTATAGAAGCTAGTTTGGTCCTGACAGAATAGAAACCCTTAAATCTTTTGCGGTGATTCGAACCCTATATTTCTCCAATGACAGGCGGGTGTGCGAAACACAGACCCGCAATAACGCGAAGAAAAACAAGAAAAAAATGAAAGAAAACGGAAGCAAATAGAAAGTTAGCGTTCATTTTTCTGTAGCTTAATGAACAGTTATTTCATGTATGTTTCATTTAAATAATAATAATAATAACAATAATAATAACAACAATAACAATAATACTGTTGTGTGTGTACATGTAACGACACCGTTATTTCATGCAACAGTGCTGTCACTGTACACAACAATCATCTCCCAGCACGCAACAGTGCTGTCATTGTCATTGCTGTCTTTTTTCTACGTTTCCTGCTGTTGGGAGATGCCACATTAAGATAAGTTTTTTCGTTTAATTATACTTTTTTTGTCTCGTTTGTGTATGCAATCCTCGAAAGAGGCTCACGCCGAAATATCGGATGTTGTATGTTTTCCATTTATACATTCTCATCTCACTCTCATACTTCCTATTCGTTTTTTTTCTCACTTTTCTCACTTTACTCACTCCCTCTGTCACCCTATAAAGCTACACCATACACCTCTATCTACCTTTATTGTCATTGCACGCAACAAATCTGTCTGTGGCCGCAACAGTCTTGTCACTGCGGGCAACAATCCTGATAAAGCAATTATCCAATATCCTGTTCCCAACCGTGATATTGCCTAACTCCATAATCTTTTTTTTTCTTATAATCTTCCATTCGTCTGTCGTGACAAAGGTCGGTGGCTTGATCCCAGCTGAACCACCTCCGGGCAGCCTTGCAGTAAAACTGGCTACACTGGATGGTCTTATTACCGTGAAAGAAAATATGTCCAGGTCCGATACTGATCACATCGTTTTTCCTGTTGCTTCGAACGGTCGAGGAAGTTATGAACTCTAAACACGAGAACACTTATGCTCTTAGAAACATGCCCGGCTGTGTCACTGCCATCTTTAGTCGTTGAGTGTAGCTAAAACGCTAGGGATGTGTAAAACGTGTTATTGCAAGTTTACATTTTTATAACTAGTGAGGGGGGGGGGGGGATATTTTATCCAGATCTTACAGACCAACAATCCTTGGCAATGTACCGTACTCGAGGTCAATCTAGCTCCCCAAGCCAGATTCTCCCCTCCTTGGTATATTGTATGCTAATTTTGCAATAAATCCTGAGTATTAATCAATACACATTACATTGACATGGAGTACAAATCACCAAGTCTGAAATTAAGGACACAGCATTTTTTTAAAAATCTCACTACACACAACAACAACATATACAACTGGCATTGACATCCACATGACATCAAGATAGGTACTATTATAATGGTAATTAAGCATGGTATCATGTGATAATAACTTCTCATGTTGCATTATTGAAAACCTGGTAGACCCGGGGTCCCGGGCTCTCTTGGCCCTACACGTAGCTTACACTACTAATCTAATGTGCAGTGGCACTTATTCCATGCAGCCACCGCTGCCATGACGCACCTCTATATAACCGCTTTGCTGCAGCACAAGATCAATCTTCATGAAAGCATAATAACGAATCAAATATGTTGCCCGTCCAATATACTGATAAATCATACTGAAAAGCATGTCCATACTGATACGTAAATACAGAAAACTATATCACAGCTATATAATCTACACCACATGAGGTGGGCTCGGCCAGAAATATCAAAGACTCACCAAACACACACGATAATCTAAGCAGAACGAAACGCGGCATCGTCCGGCCATTTCCTCTATCTACATTTATTGCAAGCCATACCCTCCCCTTTCCGAAACCGATTACGAGTCATGTGGACGATGACGCTTCGGTCACGGTCGAACACCCCTCGATCTAAGCGTGTATCGTCCACACATGTGCAATACTTGTTTACTAGATTCATCGCCATGGGGACTATGGCTACCCTTGCTTCGTTAACCAGGCTAGGCCTATTACTGGCGGTTGCCAATGGAGTCTGGGACAAGTGACTGCACGGACGGTAATGGTATTTCAAAACAATAAAGTAAGAGAACACCATCTTGTATGGTTATAACTCGAAAAATAAATTGTAGACAAAGCACTTTTTGACGTGAGTGACACCCCCACAGGTGCGAGATAGCTTAGCTGATTAGATAGAGCCACTGCTCTCTCTTGGCTAGACGGTTGCTCGTCCTACCGGAGCACGTGCTTCTAGTCCCAAGTCTCTTGCCATTTTTTTTCTCTCACGTCTAAAAAAGTGCTCTGCCTATGATTGTTTCGACTTCTAACCAAACAATACTGTGTTCTATTACTGTATCGTGTGAAAGTCTTGTTGTTTCCTATTTGTAGAAATGTGTGTTTCAATACAAATGCATAGACACTGTTTTCAAATTCCTATTTACATCTGTTTGACGTAAGCATAGATGATAACTTCCTTTTGAATTTAGGATCGCCTTAACTACGCCTTAAAAGCCACTTCTAAGATCTTCTTAACATCCAAATATCTGATATTCTCGTGGGTGCTTTTCAGTTTTCATAAAAATAGGACGCGCAATTTTTCAAGATCTAAACACACACACACACACACACGCACACACACACACAGAAGAGCAAAAAGAGTCTGTACCTTCTATAAATATTTATGATTTAGTCGATCTATAATGAAACTGCGGAAGAAAGAAAACTTCACTAGAGTGTCCTGAAGCTATAGATTCAGATTAGAGTCCCCACCCTCCACTCAAAATGTCCCATTCGAACAATGCACGAAGGGGAATAACTGGAAGATTCAGGAAAAGATTTATAGAGCAAGGGACGTAAATAGAACGAGATGAAAGATGAAGGGGAGAGAATTAGAGTCAATGCTAGGAGAAGAAGGAGAAAATAAATAGTTATCTCTGGCTTTTTTTTGGGGGGGGGGGGGGGTTGAAAAGAAAGCATACATGTCGGGCTTGGCACACATATTTTTTAGATCAGTGTTTCTCAACCTGTGGTTCGGCGATGTTATTGTAGGTGGATAGAGGTGTATAGTGCAGTTTTACAAAGTGAGGGAGGAAGTGAGCAAGGTGAGAAAAAAACGAATATAAAGTATGAGAATGTATAAATGAAAAACATACAACATCCGATATTTCGGCGTGAGCCTTATTCGAGGATACATACAAAACGAAATACAACATATATAACTTATCTGAAGCGTCTTGCTCTCAGTAAAGCGGAAATGTGTGTGGAAGAAGGGGGAGGAGGAAAAAAAACGCTGCCTACAGACAAAAGATTCCCGATATAGCCAATCATAGCGAAGAAGCAGAGAGAGAGAGAGGAGGAGAACAAGTGGGAGAAAGGGGTTGGGGGAAGGCAATAGAAACATGATAGCCGCTAGAGGTGTCGGGGGGGGGGGGGGGGAGGAGGGGAGAGAAAAGAGGACGCGAGAGATAATGAATGAAGAACTTAAACACCTACAGGGAGGAAATGTAAAACTAGTGAATGGGACAAGACCAATATGTTGGCAGAGAAGGAAATAGGATGGTGGTAGGGAGGGGTAGCATAGAGAAAGAAAATAGAGTATAAAAAAGGCCAGTGGAAAAATAAAGAAGTTACAGAAAGCTGAAGACATTGTTAATTCCAGCTGGGTAGAGACAGCCAGTCTGGAAAATAAGGCGCTGTTCTAGGACCCTCCGAGATCGTACATCTGCGGAACAAGAGCGGATCGCACTAACCGAAATGCCCTGTTTGCCCCTGTGGTTACCAAGGCAAAAATGTTTAGCCACAGGTGTCCAGGCCCTCTTAGAAATATCATTGAGATGCTGGCGAAATCGATCTCCTAACCGTAAGCCAGTTTCCCCTATGTACTTCAAACCGCAACGTTTGCACATGATAACATAAATGACATTTCGTGAAGTGCAGGTGAAACCCTCCTGTACTGATAACGTGGATTTAGGGAAAGAGATCTGGCTGGCCTCGACAACAAACGGACAAGTGTTGCATCTACGGCGTCCACAACGTCTGGTACCATAAAAAGTGTCATCTGTCTTAAGATGACTACGAATTAAAAGGTCCCTGAGGGTCTTGTCCCGTCTGTAAGCCACCAATGGGGGTTCCTCAAAAAGTTCACGTGTCTCAGGCTCGGTCTGGAGGAGGTGGAGATGGCGAAACAGTATGTTTTTAACTGCCAAGCTATGAGGGTGGTACGTGAGTACTAGTTTCACTCTGTCCGAGCTACAGTGCGGTTTAGGGGTGAGGGCTTGTTGCCGCGATATGTGGCTAATGCGGTTCCAAGATGACGAGAGAACGTGGTCTGGATAGCCGCGTTGACGGAAGAAATCTAGTAATTTGTGGCCTTGATCCTGGAAATCCAAATCCTCCTTACACAAACGTCGCAACCTAAGAAGCTTGGAAAAAGGAATAGAGTCCTTACACGATATGGGATGGGAGGAAGAGTACAGGAGGTAGCTGTGAGAGTCTGTAGGTTTATAGTGGATAGAAGTAGTAAGCCCGGAGGGGCCGATAGTGACGGCAATGTCAAGAAAGTTAGCAGAAGTAGCAGAGATATGGGAGGTGAAAGAAATGACAGGATTGTATTCTTTAACAAAACTGATAAAGTTGTTAAGGTCCTCCTCTGGCATTGATGTGATCCCAATGCCATCGTCTATGTAGCGTCTATAGAAGGCGGGAAAAGGGCCTCTAAAGGCTCTCAGAATCTTGTGTTCGAAGTGGCCCATGAACAGACATGCGTAGCTGGGGCCCATTTTGGTACCCATGGCTACACCACTAATCTGGTCAAAGTAAAGGCCATTGAATTCAAAAGAATTGAGTTGGAGGACAAGTTGTGTAAGGCGCATAATAGTAGAAGTAGGAATAGAGGGATTGCGTCTTTTGTTCAGAAAGAACTTGACGGCCTGAAGTCCCTGGTCATGTGGGATGGATGTGTATAAGGATACTACATCAAGGGTGAAGATACGGTAGGTGTGACCAGGCAGGAGTGTAAGGATCTCAAAAGTAATGAGAGCATGATTGGTGTCCTTGAGATAAGTGGGCAGACTAGTGACCAGAGGTTGAAAGATGCTGTCAAGAAAATCAGAGATTTGTTCCGTAGGGCAGGAACAAGCAGACACTATGGGCCTTCCTGGGTTTCCTGGTTTGTGAATCTTAGGGAGTAGATAAAAAGATGGTTTCCCTAAGCAGCTGTCGCGGATGTGAAGATGTGTAGCCGAGGGAGAAAGACCAGACTTGGTCTTGTGGATGAGTTCGTTGATCGTGTCTCGAACATGGTGATTGTTGGCCAGAGTCGGATCTTGAGGGCGAGAGGCATAAAATTTAGTGTTGCTCAGCTGGCCCATGGCCTCCTGGATGTACAATTCTTTCTTCCAACAAACAATAGCCCCGCCCTTGTCTGCACTCTTGATCACGATATCTCGCCTACGCTGAAGTTGAGAAAGTGCGCGTTGCTCACCGGGGGTCAGGTTCGAGTGTCGTACACGGGGAAGGCGAAGCTTGCGGATTTCGTAGAGAGTGTGATCAATGTAGAGGTCCAAGGCACAAGACGCTCCTGCTGAAGGTGTCCAGGTGGATGGTTGTTTGGAGAAGCGAGAGAAGGGTCATCATCGGAGGTGGATTGGGATGATGAAGGTTGGGACGCGTCTTGGAAATGGAACTTTAAACGTAGTCTGCGATGGAAACGGTGGACATCTTGAAGGAGCGAGAACTGGTCAGCAGAAGGACGGAGGGGAACAAACTGTAAACCTTTCCCCAGGACAGACAATTCATCAGCTGAAAGAGGAATATCCGGAGGGATACAAACCACCTTAGTGGGGGCAGAAGCGGTGGCGGGTCTGGGAGAGGCCGTAGAGGGACGGATAGCAGAAAGTTTCTGCTTTTTGAGAGAAGAAAGTTGCAGATAGAATTGTCTGTTTGTGGAGTGAATAATCTCGCGGATCAGGCGATAGATGAGGTAATTATCATGTGTAATGTGGTGGAGACGGGCAGAGAGTAGAGCGATCTGACTATCAAGGTCCGAGAGGAGTATTGTAGGTGGTCCTTGACTGCGTTATTAATATTTTTTCTCCCTGGAATTTCAAGCATGGTATTCTTTGCTGTAATACGAAGAAAATGTTGAAGCATCGTGTCGGATTGGGAGCTGGTTTTTCCAGTCCCTGAGCGTAGCTGAATAGAATGGGGGGGGGGGGGGGTACAATACTCCTTGGGCAAACTCCACCACCACTAGAACTGTGGTAATCTCTGCCTCGTTAGCCAGGCTAGATCTGTTACTAAAGTACCAATGATGACTTGGAGAGAGTCTTTATATTCTGTGGAGTCTTGGAAATAGTCTTGAAGAGAGTCTTTATGTTCTATAGAGTCTTGGAAATAGTCTTTATGTTCTATAGAGTCTTGAAGAGAGTCTTTAGGTTCTATGGAGTCTTGGAGAGAGTCTTTATGTTCTGTGGAGTCTTGGAGAGAGTCTTTATGTTCTATGGAGTCTTGGAGAGAGTCTTTATGTTCTATAGAGTCTTGGAGAGAGTATTTATGTTGTGAGGTATGCTAACCTTGACGCTAGCATGTCAGCTATAGGCTTGTGACTGCCATATCGGACAGCGTCATACCGAGTAAAAACAATTCAACATTTATGGCATTACGATATCACTGTGCATATACCGAGAGTAATAGTAAGGGGTGTCAGTGTTAACAACTTGAGATACGCTGACGACACAGTGTTGACTGCCAAGAGTGAAAAGGGGCTTCATTCACTACTATTGTTATGGAAAGAATACTTCGCGGTCTCTCTCTCTCTCTCTTCTCACTTTCTCTCTCTCACTTTCTCTCTCTCACTTTCTTTCTCTCTCACTTCCTCTCTTTCACTTTCTCTCTCTCTCTCTCTCTCACTTTCTCTCTCTCACTTTTACTCTCTCTCTCTCTCACTTTCTCTCTCTCTCTCTCACTTTCAATCATTCCATCAGGGAAAGTGAGGAAAAGGGACCTAGTCTTAACATAAAGTAGACGGCTATGATGGTCATCTCAAAACCCAAGACGCCCCCCCCTTTCCTCCACCACTTTAAAAGTAAAATGAAACAAAAAGTTGACAGTTTTAACTATTTAGGCACTGTGCTAACTTCAAATGGAATATGACTCACTGTATCACCGAAGTAAAAGGCAGAACTGCACAAGCCAAGACCTTTCAGAAACTGTAAACCATGCTTTGCAATAAGTCACTGTCTCTGAGATTCAGGAAGAGAGCGCTACAGTGTTCCATTGAACCAATCCTGTGTTATGGATACGAAGCATGGCCTGTTAGTAAAGAGATACAGAGACGACTAGAATCAGCTAAAGTGCGGTTCTTAAGATACTGAAGGTAGCATGGACAGCGAGAATATCGAAAGAGGAAGCTCTGAAAGGGATAAAAGAAATAGGAAAAGCGTATAGTTAAAATCAGAACACGACAATCTAAATTTGCGGGGCATGTTGGAAGAAAAGAAGATCGAAGGCAGAGGTAGATAGAGGCAAACAGAGGTAGACAGAGGCAAACAGAGGTAGACAGAGGCAGACAGAGGTAGACAGAGGCAGACAGAGGTAGACAGAGGTAGACAGAGGCAGGCAGAGGCAGACAGAGGTAGATAGAGGTAGACAGAGGCAGACAGAGGCAGACAGATATTTTGATGGTTTGGCATCCTGGCACGGTCAATACTCAGTGACAAGCCTGTTGAGAATGCACAAAGGATCGAGGATTGTGGATGGACATGATATTCTACGCCTGTCGACACTGACCTTGAGAGAAAGAAAGGGAGATTGATTGACTGATTGATCTTTATTTCAAAAGGGTTAAGAATTGGGCACGCAGACCCGTCTGACATTCTGCCCTTTATCATACAACTTTCACTCTGTTCCAGACATTCTACAAATATGCTGCTCATATAACAAACATAATTAGCAACAAAGTAACTACATACATATATAAATGACTATCTACCAAATAAAAATTTCGGTACTATTCAGAATAAACAATTAAGTGAATTCGGTGTCTGAAAGAGCAGTCTAAAATAACCTTTAAGTTTTACGATTCATGGAGGCATGTAGTCAACATAAAATAGATATTGGAAAAGTTTGTAGTTGTAGGAAGGAGTATGGTTTATTTTTTTTTATATACAGTATGGGAGGGTATTCCAAAGACGAGCAGCAGAATAAGTAAAACTTTTCTTGAAAAGATTAAGTCTAGGCTTTGGACGATATATGTTGTTCAAGCGTTGGCTGCACTTTGGATTAAATTTAAACATGTTTCATAGATAAGATGGAGCATGCTGTGAAAGAATTTGATGTATTAACTTGGCTTTTTTTGAAGAGGAACCTGTTCTTAAGAGGCAGTATTTTGATACGTTTGTGCTCATTAGTTTTGTGGTTTGTGCTTGATTTTTGTCACTAATAAGCTTTACTGCTCGCTTTTGAAGTGAGTAAAGCCTCTTTGTATTTGACACTGAGCAACCATCCCAGATTGTTGAACAATAGTCTAAATGTGTTTGTATATGTGATATGTAGTATGTCTTCCTTCCGTCTTGATCGATGAAGTGCTTAATTTTAGCTAACTGGTATACTTTTTACGCGATGAGTTTTGTTAGACCTTGATCATGAGAGTTCCAGGTCAGATGTTGGTCAATAATATGACCTAGTGTTTTGTGCTTGTTAATGTCTTCTATCTGTGATTCTGTGATGTTTCCGTACAGAGCCGAAGTGTTGTTTTTGTAGTTTCTGCATTGTTGATATGAGCAATGATTGTGTTTTTAATAATCATGCCATTGTTGTTTCTCCATTTAATTAGATTGTTTAACTCTACCTGAAGAGTTGATTCAGAGTTAACACAGCCGTAGTCACTGGTGTAGACATCGGCAAAAATGTCACAAGAAGAGTGTTTAAGATGAAGTGGGAGATCATTGATTTAGATATCAAAGAGCAACGGGCCTAGAACAGAACTTTGCGGAACACCAGCGTCAACTATAGCAGAATTTGTTGAAGAATACTACCTGTTGTCTGTCTGAACGAAACGATGCAATTAATTTTATTAAGTCAGGGTGTAGTGTATAAGTCTTTTTTTTACAAGAATATCATGGTCAGTCATAACGTCGACAAAAGGTCTGTCGTCTTTTATGTTTACTAAGCAGTTTTCTATCAGTAAACAGAGAGAGAGAGAGAGAGAAGAAAGAGAGAGAAGATGGCAAATGTTGTAATAGTGGTCACTGATTGTGCTAAAAGTTGGGAGTCTCAGTTTTACTACTGCTTACAATTGCGAGTCTTATCAAGAAATTGGATTCTTTGACCTTATTTCAGGAGGGAAGACCTTCCCAAAAACGATCATAATTGGGCCGATCCCTCATCCAACAGAAATAATTATGTTCGCATCGACTTGTAGTGTGGGTGCGCCATTGTACCACGCGCTGGAAGCGGATTCTGCTATTGATGAACCACCTGACCGTAAATCTCTACCATAGAAGAATTAGGTCCGAGCTCCGCCGTGCTCATGGCTGACGATGGAATTAAAAGATTTTGCTCTTTTGATTAGTTCAAGGTCCTAATGATGTACTCAGTAACTTTTTTTGTTACTTTTTATCTCTCATTACAAAAAAAAAGGGGGGGGGGTGTTTTAGTATATGTGAGGTGAGGACGTGGCTGAAGAGAAGAAATCTGATATCGGAAAACATACAAGAAATACATTTCACGTTTAACTTACTTTTCTGACGATGACACTAATTCGGCAGTTTCTGGTCAACTGCTGGCTAGGCAGCACAGCTCTTACGGTCTGACCGTGTGCGAAGACGCTGCAGAACAACTCATACCTTTACCTTTACTTTTCTTAAAAGTTAACAGTTTTCCGTTCGAACTGATGCTCTGCTTAATGTTAAGTCTAGGGGTGGGGGAGGGAGGGGAGAGAAGGGGAGGGGGAGAGGGTAAGAAAGAGAGAAAGTGTGAGAGAGAGAGAAATTGAGAGAAAAAAGAGAGAGAAAGTGAGAGAGAATGTGGGAGAGAGAGAAAGTGAGAGAGAGAGAGAGAGAAAGTGAGAGAGAGAGAAAGAAAGTGAGAGAGAGAAAGAAAGTGAGAGAGAGAGAAAGTGAGAGAGAAAGAAAGTGAGAGAGAGATAAATTGAGAAAGAGAGAAAGTGAGAGAGAGAGAGAGAAAGTGAGAGAGAGAGAAAGTGAGGTGGAGAGAGAAAGTGAGAGAGAGAGAGAAAGTGAGAGAGAGAGAAAATGAGAGAGAGAGAGAAAGTGAGAGAGAGAGAGAGAAAGTGAGAGATAGAGAGATAACATGAGAGCGAGAGAGAGAAAGTGAGAGAAAGAGAGAGAAAGTGAGAGAGAGAGAAAGAGAGAGAAAGTGAGAGAGAGAGAAAATGAGAGAGAGAGAGAAAGAGAGAAAGTGAGAGAGAGAGAGAAAGAGAGAAAGTGAGAGAGAGAGAAAGTGAGAGAGAGAGAGAAAGAGAAGATAGAAAGTGAGAGAGAGAGAAAGTGAGAGAGAGAGAGAGAAAATGAGAGAAAGAGAGAGATCGTGAAGTATTCTTTCGATAACAATGAACTCTGTCCACACAAAACCACTTTAAACTTTACTTTAAACACTGCAGGAGGGAATGGTGACGAAGATGCTGTCCTATTTGACAGTCGGAGCACCCATAGCTGACAAAGACCCTGTCACACCTCTCCGTTGGTACCCCCTCCCAGTAACCTGACTAGCGTGGCTAACGAGGTAGGGATCGCCATAGTCCCCATGGCGGTGGAATCTGCTAACGAATTTGTGTTCACACTGATTCTTAATAGTAGAAGAAGAAGAAGAAGAAGAAGAACTATGAGAAAGACGAAAAAGAAGAAGAAGAAGAAGTAGTAGTAGTAGTATAGTAGTAGTAGTAGTAGTAGTAGTAGTAGTAGTAATAGTAGTAGTAGTAGATTTCTATGCGTAGTGGCATACGTATATAACTTCTTGTGAGAATGTACAGTTGCGGAGGTGGTGATGGTGGTGATGGTGGTGATGATGGTGATGGTGCCAGGGGTGGTGGTGGTGGTGGTGATGAAGGTGATGTTGATGGTGATGCTGGTGGTGGTTATTATCGAGGTGTTGGTGGTGATGACGATGATGGTGGTGGTGGTGGTGGTGGTGATGGATGTGTTGGTGATGGGTGGTGATGGTGGTGGTGAAGATGTTGATGCTGGTTGTAGTAATGATAGACGAGCTAGTGATATTGGTGTTGGTGGTAATGATGGTGATGTTGGTGATGATGATGGTGGTGGTGATGATGATGGTGCTTGTGATGGATAGTGGTGGTAGTGGTGATGGTGGTGTTTGTGTTAGTGGTGATGATGATGGTGGTTGGGGCGATGTTGGTGATGATGATGATGGTGGTGGTGCTGCTGGTCATAGTGATGATGATCGCGGTGGTGGTGGTAATTATGATTGTCTTGGTAATGGTGGTGACGATCGTGGTGATGGTGGTGGTGATGATGGTGGTGGTGATGATGGTGATGCTGATGGTGGTTATGTTGGTGGTCATGGTGATGACTGTGGTGATGATGGTGATGCTGATGGTGGTTATGTTGGTGGTGGTGGTGATGAGGAAGATGATGATTGTGGTGATGATGATGACGGTGGTGTTTATGATGATGATGATGATGATGATGGCGTTGGTGGTTGTTTTGATTATGGTTATGGTGTTTGTAGTGGTAGTGGTGATGATGGTGATTGTGGTGGTGATGATTTTTGTGGTGGAAATGATGATGGAGACTGTAGTGTTGGTGGCAGTGATGGTGATTTTGGCGGTAGTGATGATGGTGTTGTTATTGGTGGTGATGGTGGTGGTGATAGTTGTGGTGGTTGTGGTGGTGGTGATTATGATGGTGATGATGGTGGCGATGGTGGTTTTGGCGATGGTGGTGGTCGTCTTGATGATGATGATGATGATGTGACCAGATAGTGTGCGAAGGTTTTCTGGGAACTTAGTGGGTTATACTCACTGGAGGATATGTAACAGTCAAAAGTCGTAAGCGTTCCCGCTATTTATGACATTAATTAATTAAATTACCAGCATCAAAAATACACCTATGCTCAAACAGTAAGATTATCATAGATCTATGCTCAAACAGTAAGATTATCATAGATCTATGCTCAAACAGTAAGATTATCATAGATCTATGCTCAAACAGTAAGACTGTCATACATCTATGCTCAAACAGTAAGATTATCATAGATCTATGCTCAAACAGTAAGACTGTCATACATCTATGCTCAAACAGTAAGACTATCATACACCTATGCTCAAACAGTAAGACTATCATACATCTATGCTCAAACAGTAAGACTATGATACATCTATGCTCAAACAGTAAGACTACCATACATCTATGCTCAAACAGTAAGACTATGATACATCTATGCTCAAACAGTAAGACTATGATACATCTATGCTCAAACAGTAAGACTATCATACATCTATGCTCAAACAGTAAGAATATTATGCATCTATGCTCAAACAGTAAGACTATGATACATCTATGCTCAAACAGTAAGACTATCATACATCTATGCTCAAACATGAATACTATTAAACATCTATGCTCTTCTTCTTCTGACAATGTATTTGATTATGTATATGTCTGTATGTGCGCGTGCACGTGTGTGTGAGTGCTATTTTATTAGGTTAATTACTTCTTCTCTTTTAATTTGAATGCAGTAGTTTAATCTTACACTCTTTTGATGTTTTTTTCCGAATGTAATTTGTATATTTGTATTAAACTGAGTGTGTGGGAAGAAAGAAAGATGGAGTGATGAAGGGCAGAATGTAAGACGGGCCTGCGTGCCCAATTCTTTACCCCTTAAAAATAAAGATTATTCATTTATTCATCAGTTCGCTTCTACCACCAAGACCGCCCCGTGATCCTATTGAATTTACTCTTGTGGTCCTTGATAGGACCGACAGGACCGACAGGACCACAGGAGACCCCAGTGAAGACTACAAGAGGTTCAGAGTATCGTGGGGCTTGGGCTTGTATTCTCGGTGGATCGCAGAAGCGGGTTTGCGTGACACCGTTGTTTTCGTTGCACCAGTTTAATCTAGAGTTGGACTTCCTCACCGGAAAACCTCGACGTGGTTTGGATATGAATATATCCCCGCCGGGTGAGAGGTGGTTGCCCATCCAGCCTAGAGTTGGAGTTTCTCACCGGAAAACCTCGACGTGTTTTGGATATTAGTATATCTCCGCCGGGTGAGAGGTGGTTGCCCATAAAGTCCAGAGTTGGATAACCTCAGCGTGATTAGGACACGTATATATCCCCGTTGGGTGAAAGGTGGTTGCCTATCTAGACTGCACTGGTCCAGTGTCTCCGACTTCAGCATTTTGTGGTTGTAGCCGCTACCCTTCCTAATTGTGACCAGGACAGAGCTTTTGTCGAGGAGGACGAATCCTCGCCGCTAGTAAGTTTCACCCCTGGGTTGAGCCGGTTTAGACGTATTATCCCAGTATGGGCGTATTTGGGATGTGAACGACCTCCAGAACGGAGGTACCAGGACATGAGTAATCATCAAGTTTACCTCTGGGTTAAGCCGGTTTAGGCATATTTCACCAATATGGGTGTATATATAGGACGTGGCCGGCCTCTAAAGCAGAGGTGCCATGGTATGAGTAGCTCTCGCTGCGAAACTACTGGACATACCTATTAAACGTCACTTTATCCTTTCCATCACCTTTTTCACTGCGGCGCTGCACGGCAACACTAATCTCATTTTCGCATTTTCTTCATTGGCCGGAAGGAGTTCCACCCCACGCGCGGCAGCCGAAGAATCTCGCCGGCAGTGTCTTAGTTTAACCCCTGAGTTAAGCCGGTTTAGGCAATCTGCCCCAGTATGGGTGTATATAGGACGTGGCCGGCCTCTAGAGCAGAGGTGCCGTGATTTGAGTAGCCCTGACCTCGAGACTACTGTTTACTTCACTTAATCCTTTCCTTCACCTTTTCCACGGCGGTGCTGCGCAGCAACTGTAATCGCATTTTCTTCATTGACCGGGAGGAGTTTCACCCCACGCACGGCAGCTGAAAAATCTCGCCAGCAGCGGGCTTTAAGTCAGAGTTTTCTTTCTCCTAAATGAGCTACCAATCAGGACTCTTATCTATCCGAAGCGTCTGGTTTTCAGGCGCCGGATATTCGCCTTTCGTCCCTTCTCCTGTCAGTTTAAACAGTTCCGCCACGAGAAGGCCAGGAGCTGGACCTCGACTGTCAAAGGCTATTTGAGACAGACTGTCAGAGGCTATTTGAGACGGACTGTCAGAGTCTATTTGAGACGCACGCCTTGGAGACATTTAATTAGAGTGAAGAGCGTATCCCCCACCCCACCTCCGGCTTTAACAGTCCTTAGAACCACATCTATGCTCAAACAGTAAGACTATTATACGTCTATGCTCAAACAGAAATACTATTATACATCTATGCTCAAACAGAAATACTATTATACATCTATGCCCAAACTCTAAGTCTATTGTACATCTATGCTCAAACGGTAATACTAATATACATCTATGCTCAAACAATAATACTAATCTACATATATGCTCAAACAATAATACTATTGTACATCTATGCTCAGACAGTAAAATTAATGTACATCGTACGCCCACAGCTACTGCCATCAAATGCTACTACTGCGACAACAGCGTCTCCACTGCCTGCGGTCGATATTTTAAAGCCTACCAGTTCGAGGCTATCATGTGTCCTGAGCACAACGGACTCCAGCCCATGTGTGGAAAGCAAGAGCAGCCTCCAGACAAGAGTGAGTACATTTGCATTCTTTACGTGGCGCTGCCTGTGTTTACTACTTTCAGGGACGAAGATGTGCGATTTAGCAATCAACGACCCATAGATCCAGGATTGCCAAACAATAGACAACCAAGACCATCTTCCATTTCTCCGTTGGTATCCCCCACCCAGTAACAGGCCCATCCTGGCTAACGGGGCAGGGATCGCCTTATCCCCAGTAGTGGTGGAGCCTGCTCAAGAAGTAGAAGAAGAAGAGATGATGATGATGATGATGATGATGATGATGATGATGATGAAACCAAGCTTTAGATTCCACGGCTAGTCGACCTCCTCTTTCTTCTCCTCGTTTGAACTTACTTCTTACTTCTTCCAAAGTAAATCTCTTACAGCACGAGATTTCAACCGGCTGCTGCATAAGCTCCACCCGTCGTCCTCACACTTCAGTGAGTTACCTATTTCTTCGCGCTGAATTCCCTGACACTGTCCCGTGACCATCTTCTCTTTATTTTCCTGTAAGTACATTTCCTTCTTTCTTCGTATCTTCATTTTAAAACTCTTTTTTTTCCCCCTTATTGTCTCGCTGACATTTTTTCAGCTTCGAAGTCCATATTTTTGTCAGTGTCTGCATTTTCTTGTATGATTCTACACCCAAACAAACACACAAAACAAAAATTAACACCATCAAACAATTTTCGTGAGCTGTCTCCATTTCCCGTTTCCTTTGTTACTAAATTCATTAGAAACGTCACATGAAGATCTCTTTTGTTTCCTTTACTGTCTCTTACAAATGTACGGAAATCAATGCAACAAAAAAACGAGAGGCACCCTCTGATGGATTTCTCCACTTGTCAACAGTTTCGGAAAATGACATTTAATTGATTTCCGATCTCAAACATTTTCAGTGAAAGCAGGGCCTCTTTGAGCGACAGCTCCAAAGGATATGGTCTTTAAGTTCCCTGACATCTGTGATGTGCTTTATTTCTCTCAGGACTACCCTCTTTCGTTCTTTTTATTCCTTCTTCCCTCCTTTGCGCATTTTCTTTGTTTGTGTTCCACCTATTGCGCCCCTCCTTTTTTTGTTTGTTTGTTTGTAAGACCACCTCTTTTTCCAATCCCTAGTCCCATTTCATACAAAGAGTAAGGTAAGACGAAAGTTCATGATCCAGTTTCACAAACATTTAGCTCATTTTCGCCTACTTTACTGGGACAAGATTAATGGCATTTATGAAGAGAAAAACATTTAGATTATGTTAATTATATGAAGATTTATATTCTCTTCTTCTTTTTACATCCTGTTTCTTATTACATTTTATCCAAGTCATCATCAGTTTATATATATATATATATATATATATATCACTGTTATACGGCCATATTGTTTTTTTTCTTCTTCATCCCGCTCTTTATTTATATATTTCTCCACATTTTCTGTTCATCATCATCATAATCATATTTTCTGTTAACATCATCATCATAACCATATTTTCTGTTAACATCATCATAACCATATTTTCTGTTAACATCATCATAACCATATTTTCTGTTCATCATCATCATAACCATATTTTCTGTTCATCATCATCATAACCATATTTTCTGTTCATCATCATCATAACCATATTTTCTGTTAACATCATCATAACCATATTTTCTGTTAACATCATCATAACCATATTTTCTGTTCACATCATCATAATCATATGTTCTGTTAACATCATCATAACCATATTTTCTGTTCACATCATCATAATATATTCTATTCACTTCATCGTAACCATATTTTCTGTTCACATCATCATAACATTTTCTGTTCGCATCATCATAACCATATTTTCTGTTAACATCATCATAACCATATTTTCTGTTCAGATCATCATAATATATTCTGTTCACATAATCGTAACCATATTTTCTGTTCACATCATCATAACATTTTCTGTTCACATCATCATAACCATATTTTCTGTTCATCGTCATCATAACCATATTTTCTGTTCATCGTCATAATAACCATATTTTCTGTTCACATCATCATAATATTTTCTGTTCACATCATCATAACCATTTTTTCTGTTCATCGTCATCATAACCATATTTTCTGTTCATTATCATCATAATATTTTCTGTTCATCATCATCATAGTATTTTCTATTCACCGTCATCATAACCATATTTTCTGTTCATCATCATCATCATAACCATAATTTCTGATCATCATCATCATCACTGTATTTTCTGTTCATCATCATCATAACTATATTTTCTGTTCATCATCATCATAGTATTTTCTGTTCATCATCATCATAACTATATTTTCTGTTCATCATCATCATAGTATTTTCTGTTCAGCATCATCATAACTATATTTTCTGTTCATCATCATCATAACTATATTTTCTGTTCATCATCATCATAGTATTTTCTGTTCAGCATCATCATCATCATAATAATATTTTCTGTTCACATCATCATAATCATATTTTCTGTTCACATCATCATAATATTATCTGTTCACATAATCTTTATCATATTTTCTGTTCACATCATTATAATCATATTTTCTGTTTATCATCATCATCATCATTTCTATTCATAACACCACGACATTTCTTGTTCATATCAACACCACATTTTCCATTTATATCATAATCCCTTATTTTTCTTTCATACTATAAGCATATTTTCTTTTCATATCACTACCACATTTTCTGTTCACACCACTACCACATTTTCTGCTCAAATCATAAATCACATTCTCCTTATATCCTTATCTCACTCTCTGTTTCAGTAAAGTGGCAGAGCACAGTGCTGTATGCACTTTAGACCTGATAGAAACAAATGTAGTAAAAGAACTGCCAAAAACTTGAAGCATGGGGACCCAAGTGGAACAAGGAACCGCCTAGTCACGAAAAGAGAACCCACTGCCCACTCGGCGATGTCCTGTCTCGAAAACTGTATCATTCCTTTTAAGTGTGCTGTAAACCTGATTAGTTTCCCTAGATTGATTGTGCAGATCTGGATCATTGTTACTATGTCTCAACACAGCCAAAGGAACTTTAATTTAGTTAAAATTTTACGCCACGAACATAAGAAAGTATAGGCCGTTTCTGGTCGATTACAGAGGCAGAGCCCTGAAAAAAAAATAATAAAGCGATGAAATGAAGAAATATTCTCCGTAGATGAAAGCCTTTAAGTAAATAAAAGAATAAAATCATGTTTGGCAACAGTACAAATAAAGCAAAGGGAGATTATCATATCACAAAGCCAAACTAGGGGAGATGACATTTTCTTGATCTGTCTGTCAGCATCGCGTTTGGCCATCATCTTTCCTTCACTCACTTCTATTAGAGACCAGGTACCCAATTCTACAGACTTCACATCCCTCATCCTGTGCCGAAATGTAACCAGTTTGCTTCGTCATAAATTGTTCAAACGAGAAACAGCGAAACTTTCACGCGGTAAAGCGATTTAGTGCAGTGTTGTAAGGTTAGGATACGAAAACTAGTAGAAAAAGTATGTTACTCTCGCACCCGGGGGGGGGGTGATAAGAGAATAAATTACCAGGTAATCCTCTTGTCATTTTTCTTTCCCCCGCGAGTAAAGTGCTTTTTTTCTACTATTTTCCGTTTGCTACCCTTACAACACTGTGCCAAATCACTGTATCCCAGTTACAGAGATAAGTTTTTGTAACTACGAGTATATAGTAAAGATGGGTAAAAATCCCTATTTCCATGCCATTAAAACATATTACAGATACCGTAGGTTAGGTCCGCATTTCCAAGACATGCGGCAGATGAAGCTGTGATGTGGTCAGTATCACGCCTGGCCGCATTTACCTTCCCAGATTTCTCTGATACCCATTCTTAGAAGCCGGGTAGACCCCGGTGCTTTGGGTTTTTTTTCAACCTTTTGTTAACTGCGAACTTCTACGAGTAAACTATCATGTTTGCCAGAAGTGAATTTACCTAAATAAACAATCATAAATTGAGTTAGAATCTTAAGGATCTATAATTTTTCCCCTCGCACTCGTGAGAAAAACCTCGACCTTGGATGGTTTCTTGGCAAAGACGAGATTGCTACTGATTCCGTATCCTTGTACTAATGGGTTTTTCCTGTCATCTTTGAGTCATATCTTTCAAATATTGGAAATGTAATTATACTTAAGCCCTGTTCTAGAACAGCATTTGATGACTCCCGGTTTCAGTCGATTGTGTGTCACAATTCGTTTTCTCGTCTTGTATCGCGGCTGTTTTGTCAGATTTCTTCTTCTTCTCCTCCTCTTCCTCCTCCTCCTCCTTCTTCTTTTCCTTCTTCTTCTTCTTTGTTCAGTTTCCTATGCTCTGCTTTCTATACAGGGATTCGGGTTGCCTCCATGAATCCTGCTGTCAGCAGGAGGTATTTGTAGGAACCCCAGAGTTTCTCCTCCGTGCTTCTCTCTCTCTCTCTCTCTCTCTCTCTCTCTCTCGGGATCATAGCTGGGCTCAGAGATGTTTGTATATGGTGCAAGTACATGGTGTGCATGTTCAGGAGTCTGGGGGCCGTTTAGATAGCATTTAAGTTTGTAAATAGTTTAGCTTACTATTTTCGATCGCCGTGGAGAAAGGTTATACCTTACCATTTTCTTCATAGATTCTGTAGTGGGCTTCATGTTATTCGTTCTCATCTACACCAGTGTTTCCCACAGTGGGGCGTTGGAAAGGACCGGGAGGAGGGTGAAAGAAAAAGGGTCAGCAGGGTAGGGTGCGAGCAGTGGAAAAAAGGAGGGGGAGGGACAGCAGACGAGGCAGTAATACCTTCCTTCTTGCCACTTTTCAACCTGATATTAAGAAACTTGTGTCCCTGCGTGAAACTCATCCATCATATTAAAACTTGAGAAAATAGTCCAGTAGGTGAGTTCTCCTTTATATTGTTAAATTACACCGGCTTGCTAGCTGAAGGTTTTAGTTGTGTTACGCATAAACTAATTTAATAGCCCATTGAACGAGGTTGTTTGGGGGGGGGGGGGGGGGAAGCTGAAGATGCGGCGTATGAGAAAAGGGGGCGGGAACCCGAACAAACCTGGTCTACGTCATTTTTATAAACCTGAACTCAGCGACGAAAATTTTCTCACAGAAGCCAGATCAGAGACGCCCGTCTCCAAAGTTTGTTCCAGCGTCCAAAAGACGTCAGAAGGTGTCTGTGGCTCCTTCTTGTCGGAGACATCGGGGTAGATGAGCAGATGAAGCATAGCAAACTCTTTCTTATTCTATGAACAAATGACAAGCTTATTCATCAGGAGACCGGGGGTGGGGGTAGGGGTGCGGTGGGATATTGCCCTTCCCTGCGAGTTCACAATAACATCTCAGTATTAGCCTGTAATGATTTCCAGAGGCGGCGCTGGCGGTGGTGACGGGCTGGTTCCATACTCAGACCCGACATGGGTGGCAGTGGGTGTGTAGGTTCTGTACTCAGACCCGACATGGGTGGCAGTGGGTGGGTAGGTTCTGTACTCAGACCCGACATGGGTGGCAGTGGGTGGGTAGGTTCTGTACTCAGACCCGACGTGGGTGGCAGTGTGTGGGTGGGTTCTGTACTCAGGGCCTGACAAGAGGGAATGAAGATAGGGGGGAGGGGGGAACTGAGATTGTACCCCTGAGCCCCTGGCAGTTGAGTGGGGAGCGCGACCTTGTTTCCCCCTTTCTAACGTTGTAGTTGACACATCTTCCGCTAGGAAAGCAAGACAGACAGTTCTAAAATCATGATAAAACTTTATGTATAAAACAATGAAAGAACAAATACATAAAAAATAACATATAAGAAACGTATACTACAGCTACCTTCCCTGTTTGTATAGGAGGGGGCGGACGGATAATAACAGACCCCAGGGCCCAACCTGGCTCTTCACGGTCCTGTCTGTACCAGCCTGTGCCCTTTTGATCTACATGTAAGAGAAAAAAGACAACGCTGCTAATGAGATGATGCAGCTGGTCAAGACCCTATCTCACCTGTCCGTGATGGTCCTGCTAGTAACACCTTGTCGCTTCTTTGACCTGGCCAATACTGCATGGCTCAGTTGTGCTTTTCCCATCTAATGGTAAAATGTATGGACAAGAATTCTTCTTAAAACCAGGCAAACTGAGTTAACTCATTCCCCACCCTACTCATTGCCTGTGGTCTCTAAATCAGGCATTGGCAACCCCTTTCCTTGTTTTTTTCGGCTGTCGGCGGGCCATAAAAACTTTTACTGTCTTCACGAGGGCCATGTACTTTTTAAACTGTCAAGTTTGTGAACCTCATAGTCTTAAAACGCATATAATTAATGTAGGTGAATTTGAGAGAGAGACAGACAGTGGGAGAGAAAGAGAGAGAGAGAGGGGGGGGTATTAAATTGTCAAATAAGAACAGGGAAGAGAACAAGAGGACGACAGCAACATAGATGGGTGGATAAACAGAGCACAAGTGGACGACAGCAACATAGATTGGTGGATAAACAGAGAACAAGAGGACGACAGCAACATAGATTGGTGGATAAACAGAGAACAAGTGGACGACAGCAACATAGATTGGTGGATAAATAGAGAACAAGAGGACGACAGCAACATAGATGGGTGAATAAACAGGGAACAAGATGATGACAGCAACATAGATGGGTGAATAAACAGGGAACAATATGACGACAGCAACATAGATGGGTGAATAAACAGGGAACAAGATGACGACAGCATCATACATGGGTAGATAAACAAAAAAAAACAAGAGGACGACAGCAACATAGATGGCTGGATAAACAGAGAATAAGAGGACGACAGCAACATAGACTGGTGGATAAACAGAGAACAAGAAGGCGACAGCAACATAGATGGGTGGAAAAAAATCCAGAGTCTAAAATGAGCCAGCTTGGCCCAGTGCACTACGGTGACAAGAAACAGAGCAGAGTGGAGATTCACTGCAGCCAACCTTCTGTGGAGAGACAACACGAGAGGATGATGATGATGATGATGATGATGATGATGATGATGATGATGAATTCTACTTTTAATAAATCAGTTTTGTTAACATTTTCAGCAAATTATACGGTTTTTAATGAAACTACTTTGACTGACTGCGGATCACAACCAAAAAAAAAAAAAAATGTTGCCGCGGGCCAGACGAATCCCACATGCCATGGGTTGCCTATTTGTGCTCTAAATCTCAGAAGGCCGGCTGCAGAGAACTCCAATTATACAGTCCTCGTTAGGTAAAAGAAAAATGCTCAGATATAAAGGTGGGGGTGGAGAAAATGCAGCAAATGACCAGATCGAAAGGCTGTTGGTGTGCAATTCATTTGTACAGCCGTATACTGACAAGGCAGTCGAGGCGCAGATTTTGTAAACACCTAATCAATCAAATGTTCACAGAATGACCACGTAAATATTTATCCCTCTATCATTTTTGTAAACACAAATTAGATATTCACGTGCAAAAATGTTGCTGATTTCGTCAAAAGCACTAAATTTTATTCAAAATTACCCTTGTTAAACATCCCCTGTACGTGATTTTCCCGCCCACGGTAATTTGAAGTTTATACGTCGAGAATGCCATTTTGAAATAACTAACAAACATATCCAATTTGTTTCCAACTGCAGCTTGTTGATTTGCCAATACTTGTCGTTTAAAGCTGTCCTAATGGTTTCTCTCTTTTATTTTTGTCAAGGAAGACTGTTGAATCTTGTGGCAGGTAAAATGACAGTCTTTGCATAGAGTTCAAGTGCTCCATTCTCTCGGAGCAGATATGCTTAAGGTTCATTATATACTGTACTTGCTGATTTACTGTGAATTTCTGATGTAGTGGACCTTACTGATGTCCTGAGACTGCCTGATATAGACTTTCTTGATGTGCAGTGACATGTAGTGGAGCTTCCTGGTGTTCTGTGACTTTCTGATGTACACTTCATGATGTACTGTGACTTTCCGATGTATCTGAGCTTCCAAATGCACTGCGACTATCTGAAGTACTCGAACTTCCTAGTGCACTGTGACTTTTTGATTTACCGTGATTTCCTGCTGTACTATGACTTCGTGATGTACTGTGACTTCCTGAAACACTGTGACTTCGTGATGCACTGTGACTACCTGATGTACTGGTGTAAGGTGTGGCGATATCAGGACAGGTGATCACAACATGGATCACGTGCTATGCGTTTAGACCACGGATCTGGCTCACATGCAGTTCTTTCCTGGCCGAACCAGCGAACGATAAATCTTTCACTGAGACTTCGTTATGTCCTGTGACTTCTTGATGTCCTGCGACTTCATGATGTCCTGCGATTTCCTGATGTCATGCGACTTCCTGATGTGCTGTGACTAGGTGTCATATTAAAACATCAGCACACTGGGCAGCTGTCTGTCCAGGGGCCCCACGATTCAAATATTGTCAGTGTAACTGTTCTTTGTTTGGGTTAAATAATGACCAGCTTGAGTATCTTTGATTCTTGTGTATTATTTATACATTTTTCCCTGAAGAGCACGAATAAGAAGCTTAAATATATTAAGCTTTTTAAAGCTTCTTTTCGTAGAATTTATGAAAAAGGAAGCAATCTTTCTAAATCTCTCCCCCCCCCTCCCTTTCTCTCTCTTTTCCTCTCAAACATACGCCCACTCCCACCTTGTCTTTTCAAAACAAACAACAACAACAAAACTGACTACCGCAGGAGCAAATGCAGCCATGAAAGGCAGTATGAAAAACAGACCATCCAAATGTTGACAGAAATACTGAGATCTAGAACAGAATTAGCAGCTTCTAGTCTCCAGTCTTCCTTCCCCTTCTTCTTCAGCGGAGAACAGATGCTTTCCTTGTATCGCCCTTTTCCACCTTTCGTTCTAACACATCCAACTTCATCAAGGCGTATATTTTTTAGGACCCGGTCCGTCTGCCCTTTGTGATCCCATTACCATGTGGCAAGACCATTGTCTGTGCCCAGGAGAACTGCTGGGAAGGAAGAGAAAGGGCTTGCTCGGTTATGACCCCTCAACCCTCAGGTTAGCCGTCGGTTATGGGACGCAGACAACTGTCTTGTCTTCTGTCTCGAAGGAAAAAAAAACCATCTCTGTCTGTACTTTTTTCATAACTTTTTTTTTATAAAACCATGTTTGTTTTTTTTTCAGTACTAAATATGTCACATCATTTTCGATATACCCAATATCGCAATATTTCCAACTTCATATTTTTTCCCCTTGCCACTCCGTTTCCTTTGTTACTCGAAAAGTTCATTAGGAACATTTTAGGAAAATCTGTCCTATCATTTCCAAAGAATGTAACAAAAAGGAAGTTCTTCTCTACGGGGATTTCTCGTTGGCTAACAGCCTTCTAAGCCAATGTCTGTTAGACTTGTTCAATCTTTCTTTCAAGCCTAATTCGCTTTCATGATGTCGTTTGTATAACGATATCGAAGTTCCTAGAAGATCAGTGAGAAATATGAACGTGCATGAACCATGCATGCAACAGGAGATCAATCGAAGAGCAACAGTGGCAGTTTCTAATATCCCTTGTCAATATAAACTTTACTATGATCAACAGCGGGTCGCGCAATGCCGTCTAGATCAGCGGTTCTCAACCATTTTTTATTAGCGTAGCCCTAAACTAGCTATGGTACATGCCCCCCCCCATCCCCTTTGCCATCAAAAGGACTTTTTGAAATACTGAAGCTTAGCAAAATTTATTTCATTAAATAGTAACAAGTGTGAATTTTCTTTTTATTTGTTTTTAATACTTTGTTACATAAATAATAGTTAATACATTATTAACAGTGGATTTGTTTTTCAATATTTTAGTTTGAAAAAATACAGTATTAGACTTTTCTTAAATCTGTTATTTTTAAAAAATATACCTTTATCTTAACTCTTTCATTGTAAAACAACACTAGCAGTGTTAGTAGATCCTGCATGCCCAAGCCAAACAGTGCTCACGGCGATATTTAGGCACAGTCTATTTAAAATGAAAACTGGCACATTTCTAACCCAACCCATATTTGTTTTCTTTTTACAGAATAACTTCCTTCCAGTTTCTTCGTACCAGAATTTCTCATCAAAATGAATCTTGACAGGGCATGAAAAATTAATTCAGGAGTGAAAGGATTAACAAATAATAACTTCTCGTGAATCTACCTGAGACGCCCTGCTATCCTAATTTGGGATTGGGTATCAATGCACTAGATATAAGAGGTTATCTCTGAGTGACTTGCTTGTGTTTGTACTTGTACTTGTACGAACTCTCTGTAACTGCGAGCTGTTGTTCTGTGCAGCCGATACTGAAGAGATATTGAGGCACAGCATCGTATCGGCGTGGCAGCGGGTTATGGCGGCTACTTGTTCAGTCCCGGAGTACAGATGAAAGGCAGGGAGTGTGCAGTTCTTCTTTAACAGACTCCACCACCATGGCAACTGTGGCGATCCCTGCCCCGATAGCCAGGCTATGCCTGTTACTGAAGGTACCACGGAGAGGTGAAACAGGGTCTTGGTCAGCTATGGGTCGCTAACCCTGACCCTGGCATATCAGCTATGGGTCGCTGATTATCTTATCGGCCATATTTAACCCTCATCTCTGAGTGAAGATTCAAATAAAATAAAATCATTGATCCCCCAAAACAATGAAATTCATCAAAAACGAAGTGAACTGGTTTCTATGAGACGGTTAAATCTGTGGAGAGTCTCAAAATACTGAAAGACGCAACCATCGATTCCTCTAACGTCTGACCCGAAATCTTCTTGCAGGTTTAATTCCTTAAACAAAAGGTTAACACGCCTAAATAATTTAGTGATTCTCTACGACCCAGGTCCTAATCTTCCCAGGTTGTCACGAATCTTCTATTATATATTAATCCATAACCCAGAAAGGATTCTCACCCTTTTACATTATTTTTACGGCGTAAAATTTCTTCCCTTAAACTTGAAATTCTTCCCCCGGGAGCCATATTCCTCCCACTTGAAAATCGCTGATTTAGGCTAAGCTATTTGGTACAGCTTTACGGGAAAAAAATAAAGGGGGATAAATTAACAATAGGTGATAAGAACAGGAAACAAAAATGGTCATGAAAATATACTGCTAAGCTATCCCATGTTTACTGGATACTGAATAAGATAAAGCTCTGTTGCTGGTCATTGGGAGCTGCTTCATTACACTCGGGGCATGCCCATCAGTGTTCTACACATGACATCAGGATGTCGCTTAGCGTTTTTGCAGATAAGATTCCAACAGAGGGTTTGTTATAAATTGCTCGCCTTTGACGCACGACAGGGATTTATTTCCACTTCCTCTAATCAGAAGTAAGCCCCGTAAGGCGTGCGTGGTATGAACTTTCGAGGAAAGGGTTTTTTTTTTTTTTTTAGCTGAATCTTCGATTTACTGTTTGAAAGACTGATACATGTCCCGTTAAACTGCATCATACACCTTCGCATCAGTTTTCCCGCAACCATTATCACTAAATATTTTAGGACACATCCTTGGCTTGATGAATCCATACCACAGAGTCTTCTCAGACTGAAGGCAGAGGGTTTCAATCCCCGTTGCCGACATCCTCTGGTCAGTCCAGGTGTAAAAACTGATACTTGCAGGACCGTCTTAGCAGCAAGACGCTGGGCCCCCTACCCAAATTAGCCATTATTATACCCACACAGACAAGAGTTACAATGATAATATTTGAATCGCGGGCCCCCCCCCCCCCCCTGAACAATTGTCCAGTTTGTCCATGTGTTAAAATGGTACCTGGCACACAGTACTGAAGAGAATTGTCTCGGAAAGGATTTTTACTGTTTCCACGGAGTACCTGCACCCGGCCTGTGATAGTGTTCGGTGGATATTTTTCTAAGAGGAAATGATAGCATCCATGGGTTAGTTCGGAGTGTGAAAATGACGATAGTATAGGAAATCTTCTAAGATAAAACAAATGTTCACAAGTTGGTGGAGATTCAATAGAGAAACAGTGAGCGCACTTTATATGAACTAGAATAAATCATGTTTTCCATCGTTTCAGTCTGTCAGTCATTTGCATGTCCCTTGAGGAACTTTGGTTCCCTAACAGCCCTCCCTCTGTTGTAAGCAAGATGGCCTGCTGCTGATGCGTCCATTTGCAGATTATCAACGATGTCTTGCAGCCATCTTCGGCTTGGTCTTCCTCTCTTTCCTTTTCCCATGGTGTACCCTTCCAAGAAGGTCTTCTTTAAATTCTCATGACGTTTAATATGTCCAAAATATTTAAGTTCTCTCTGTTTAATCTTTCCATCGTTTGCAATGTGGAAATTCACAATAATTCACATTTATTGGCACTGCACAGTGTGATGATGATGATTATGATGATGATGATGATGGCCATGGTGATGATATACCACTATACAATTCAATGGCAGTGATTCGAAAGCTATAGAAAGCACCATAAACAACACAGCATCTGCTATGCTTCGTTATCGTAGATAGAGAAGAAAAAAAAAGATAAAAAACAATAGATGGCTTTGTTCTGCAAGTTCTGCACCTTAAAAACAAAACAGTTATCTTAACAACTTTCTACGGGACACCAAAGATAAAACATCCCTGATTTTTAAAAAAACGGTCTTGGCTCCAGATCGGAGACTGTGGAATTCTTCATCTTTATGTACACGATGCTTCTTTGTGTGTGTTCTACATTCTTGTGTAGCTCCTTCACAAGACAAGGCTGGACTACAGCGTATGCAGTTTAGACAGTGATACCCTAAGTTATGTAGCAGAACACTGCGACAAACATAAGTAACACGACAGAGATCGGTACCATATCTGCAAACAGATATTAACCTTATCCCGCCGACCTGTACCATTATTGTAAACAGGGATAACCATATGTCACAGACCAGTACCATACCTGTAAACATGAATAACCATATGTCACAGAAGACTGTACCATATCTGTAAATAGGAAAAACACTGTTCCACAAACCTGTGAACATGAATCTCATGCTGCATACTTTTATCCGTAGACAGAAAGAACCATGTCACAGAGTGTACCATTTTTGTACACTAGTACCAAGAACCTGTATGCTGTACCTCTGTACTGCAAGGCAGACCAGACTGTCTAAAATAGAAAAATGACAGCACAAAAGAGCAATACGTTTTTAATGAAAAGTGTAAAATGAGAAATGTTCAATAGCCTAAAACTTCTTCTTCTTCTTCTGCTTCTTATTCTTCTTCTTCTTCTTCTTCTTCATCTTTCCTAATCACTAAGGCTCATTGCTCCAGATAAAATTCGCCTCCATTCCTCTCTATTCCTAATCTTCTCTCTCCAGTTGGTGACACCAGTTTCTTTTATATCCTCTTCTATGTTGTCTTTCCATCTCTGTCTTGGTCTACCCCCTTGGTCTTGTTTCCCTCATCTCTTGCGCATACATCATTTTCGTTTGTCTGTTCTCTTCCATTCTTTCTACATGCCCCAGCCAGCGTAGTCTATTCAGTTTCAAGACATTTGTAATTCAAAGCAACCGGCCTAAAACTTCATTTAAAGCAAAGTAAAAGAACTGTCTTCCTTCCTTTGACGTGAAACTGTCATCCTACCCAATGTCAAAGTTTCTTCTTAATTTTCTTCACATATCTTTCTGGAATGAAGTTCTTAAATAACATTTGCTCCGGATACTATTTTCCGCCAAATGCTTGTGTATCCATGTCACAATGCTCCTTTCTCGCAATGTTTTTGTTACATATGCCCACGTTAACACAAGAAACATACACCCATACAATCTCTTTTCTTCTGAACATGGAAGAAAACACCATGAGAGGAGATTTGCAACAAAGGAAGAAGTATTTTAGTAAAGTCCTTTAAGGAAGAGGCAAAAAAAAAGGGTAATAAAACATCAACAAAAAGAGCAATACACTAATGGCAGCACTGATACAGATCTTGGATAAAGAATAATTGAGCTACCTGGAGATCTCCTATTAACGAACGCGAATTCTTTTTTGAAGCGATTCCCTGGTACTTTTAACTGACAGAAATCGATTACAAAAAAATAACCACGAACAAGAATCCAAACTGGCAACCGGGTATCATGTTCACTCGTTAAGATTTAATGTCGCGGTGGATTTTAACGCGTTCAAGGAAACAAACAAGGACGTTAGAACGATGAAAAACTACAAGATGGCGTTCGAAAAGAAAAAGACTTGAGGGTGTAACGAAAAATCCTAGGCATTTTCTAATATCTGGGCAAACATTCAAATCTCAGAAACGGGGGCGCACATTGAAATCCATGGCTGAGATAGCTTGCGTGCTCCAAGATGACAGCGCATACAAACGGATCCTGGAACCAGACCTAAGCACATCCTGGGTTAGTTAGAGTAAATCCAGGTAACCGACCAGAACGTATGGTCCATTTAAAAGACAAATAGCCGTTTCCTGTGCTACAGGAAAACGTCGGTCGAAAAGGACGGGGGTGTTATTTAGGGGGATTTTTTTTGTTTTTGTTTTTTGTCTCCATGGTTCACAGTTTGATTAAGGTTCAATTTGTATAAGAAGTGAGTTAAGCAGATAAGAGAAATCACGTCTGCGGTAAAAAAAAAACTGGTTCTGGTAGTAAAAGTAGACAGTTAGATGAGAAAGTATAAATTAAGGACATGCAGCAATTCAATATTTCGGCAAAAAGCCCTTTTTCAAGGATCACATACACAAACAACACAGTAGATTTAAAAGGATGATAAAAAACCTAACAGATAATAGTGCCTTTGTGAAGAATTTCATAAGATGATGTAAAATTTTCCCTCTCTTACACCTACCCTAGCCCTCACAGACAGAGATGTTCACTGTAGTGAATGTCCACAAACAGAGAAGGTTTGACTGTAGTGAATATCCACAGCCAGATGAGGTTTGACTGTAGTGAATATCCACAGACAGATAAGGTTTGATTGTAGTGAACGTCCACAGACAGAAAATTTGACTGTAGTGGATCTTCACAGACAGAGAAGGTTTGGCTACAATGAATCTCCAAAGACAGAAAGGTTTACAGTAGCGAATGTCCACATACAAACAAGGTTTACTGTAGTGAATGTCCACATACAGACAAGGTTTGACTGTAGTGAATGTCCACAGACATAGACGTTGACTGTAGTGAATCTCCAGAGACAGAGAAGGTTTGACTGTAGTGAATAACCACAGGCAGAAATGCTGACTGTAGTGAATGTCCACAAGCAGAAAGGTTGACTGTAGTGAATGTTCACAGACAGAGAAGGTTCGACGCTAGTGAATCCCCACAGGGAAGGTTTGACTGTAGTGAACCTCCACAAAAAGGGAAGATTAGTGAATGTCCACAGAGAAGGTTTAAACGCCGAAATATCGGATGTTGTATGTTTTCCATTTATACATTCTCATACTTTATATTCGTTTTTTTTCTCACCTTACTCACTCTCTCCCTCACTTTGTAAAACTGCACCATACACCTCTATCTACCTTATTTATTAAACCAGTTTTACTGCAGTCGCCATTCCTTTTATTTGAAGGTTTAAACGCACTGATTCTCCACAAATAGAGAAGGTTTGACTGTAGTTAATGTCCACAGACACATGTTTGGCTGTAATGAACCTCCACAGACAGAAAGGGTTCGTCTATAGTGAATCTCCAATGGGTTTTTTTTTAGCCTTCGCTCTCAGAGGCATCTTTACATGCCAAATCCTGGTTTTTTTTTTTTCTTGATTTTGTCCAAACATGAAAGTCCTTGTCTTCCCCTGCTCTTTCCTTACTCGAACTTTTACCTCCAATATGGTTTTCACTATTGTATTATGCCTCCCGAAATGACCGGAATATGTTAAAACAGTAGTTCTCAAACTTTTATTTTTGCCCCATGCACCTTTTTACTCTATGTAAACGGGACCATGTGGTATAGGAACCAGTGGACACAGGAGTCCTGCTCAAGGCACCGGTTCCATTGGTCGGAGTGAGAGCGGTGACAGCTCTCTCTCTTCTCCATCCAGGGTGCCCGAGTTCAAGTTCTATGCCGGGATGGTCAGTCCGTTGGGACCATCCTGAAGACAGATAGGACCACCACAGATCACCTATCTACAGATACCGTGGACGGGCGCAAATTGCTCAGACTTCAGTTGTACGCTTCAGCAACTTTATTCTCCTGTCTGGCATTTTCCAGGTTTCACTGGCTCTCGATACTTCTTTCAGCTGGGATCGGTTCCATGATACATCTTTCAGTCTCACCCCACCAGTCTCGTCGCAACTGAAAAATAGAACATTTGCGGTTAGCGTTCTTCCCTCATCATTCGTCTTGCTCCATCACTCTCTCCCTCACTCTCTGTGCGTCCTCTTTATATATGGTTTTCAATTTATCGTTTTATATTTTATATATCGTTTTACAAACACTGACCTCTGTTAGTATTGTGCGGTTTTCTCTCATTCTGCTTCCCTTTCTCTCTCTCTCTCTCTCTCTCTCTCTCATACACTGGCGTTCCATGGCAGGAGATCTCTCCCTAGATCTAAACTAAATTATCCGTTTATAAATCCTCATAACTTTAACTATCCTGCTTCCTCGTCTACCGGGTTCTTATTCTCTACAAATAAATCTATCTCATATATATTCTACTGCTACAACTTACGTCAAGAAATTCAACCCCTTCCATTTTTGAATGCAGGACTCTTTCTCCTCTCGGCCATGCCATCTTTTTTTTCTTTGCTCACGTGACCCACTCTCACCCGTTTGTGTTGGGCTTCGTCCGATTCCGTACAGCTACATTATGTGTTAGAACAAACTCCCTTCCTTTTCCAAGAATCAAAAGGTGCATTCCATATGATATACATATAATATTCCAACAGTTTGAGTATGTCATTCTGTAGTTGTTCCCCCTTACCATTCCCTGAAGCTATAAAATTCCCCCCCCCTCTCGGGTTTCCACTGTTTGAGAACCCATGTATTAAAGTATCCCCCCCCCCCCGTGTCCTGTTTGGAAGTCTATAATTTATACAAGTATTTATTGTGTTTCAGGTGGTTGGATTGGAGTGATACGGTCCTGCTACTACCCAGGGGAACTGCCAGGCATCAACGAGACCGTGGGCTGCCATCATTACTTCCACAATCAGAATAACTTCACAGCGCTCTACTGCTTCTGTGACACCGGCTACTGCAATGGCTCCACGCCCACATCTAAGATGAGGAACTGGGATAGAAGAATACTGGTTCTGCTTTCCATCACCATAAGTGCTTTAGTGTGTAGAGAGCTGTAAAACTTTCAAGGATTTTGCTGAAATGCTCATTTAATGTTATTGAATTTTTAATTGTGGCATTTACTTCATCTTGGCTTACTGCGTTTATTACACATGAATTTTTGTTTTTATTATCCGAACGCTTGACGTTTAGCATAAACCAATACCGTGAGCTTCACTGCCACTTTCAGGCTGATACCTCTTCGTTGGTTCTATCTGAAACAGTAACATTAATTATCATTTACGATTCTTTCTTTGAGAAAGTATTTAGATTTAGTTTCTCTTCTTCTAAAAGTCACGGAATCTTGTCTGTTCCCTCCTTACCAAGTTTAAGAAGCGCCTAGTACACTTTTGTACAACCGTATACAATAGTGCCTCAAAGGCTGGAATCAAACCCACAGTAATCAACGACATGAGAAGCGAACCCACTAACCATTTCTTTACTCGAACATTAACAACCGTGGGTGGGTGGGGGGGGGGGGACGGCTACTATACAAGGTGTCGAAAAACTCTCCATCCGCTGGGATATTTAGCACTCTTTAAAAAATGGTATTGTTACTTACAAAACAGAATCCACACGATTGTCATTTCTTTCTTTAACACATGCGGATGTCCCTCTCCTACGCAAGGAACACTCGTGTTAAGAACATCTGTTGTCCGGTACATAGTTACATAACAACGGGGCTTTCGGGATATTGATCAAAAGATCAATAAATGATATCTGCTCAACTGGCCCGATGAAACTGCTCGGAAAGATAAGCTCAACGGTTCTGTGTATGAATTATATAACATAGTCTATTTTAGCCGGGAGACAAAACTCCGGAAATAGTAAATGTTACACATGATAATAAAAAAGTGCGAGGTCAGGCGAATATGCATGATATGGAGGACACTCCAAAAAAAAAAGGAAAATCAGCTCATAGACGTGATTATATATAGGCTCAGATCGCTTTTTTTTTAACTGGACAAAAACAGGAAGCTATGGATTGACCAGAACACCCCACCATATAACGAGCAGAAAGCGCAGCCTTCGCACCAAGAACAAACCGTTATCTTCAGATTATAGGCACGGGGCAGCGCCGACTGCGAGCACACCTGTAATCGCCTCAGCCTATCACACACACTTGACTGCACATGCGAGAATGGTATACAGATTCCACAGTACAGCCTAGAGCTCTGCCTCCTCAGTCAAGAATCCTGAACTCAGCTCTGGCCACGGGTAGCTACACTGGAAGACAAAATTTCAGCTGTAAAGCTTAACCTCCTGAATACCGCACAATTTATCCAAACATAAATATAGATGGTTGAGGCTAAAGGCATGGCAGAAGAAGAAGAAGAAGAAGGAGGAGGAGGAGGAGAAAAAGAAGAAGAAGAAGAAGAAGGAGGAGGAGGAGAAGAAGAAGAAGAAGAAGGAGGAGGAGGAGAAGAAGAAGAAGAAGAAGGAGGAGGAGGAGGAGGAGGAGAAGAAGAAGAAGAAGAAGGAGGATGAGGAGGAGGAGGAGAAGAAGAAGAAGAAGGAGGAGGAGGAGGAGAAGAAGAAGAAGAAGGAGGAGGAGGAGGAGGAGAAGAAGAAGGTGATGATTGATTGATTGATTGATCTTTATTTCAAGAGGGTTCAGAATTGGGCACGCAGGCCCGTCAGACATGCTGCCCTTTATTATACAACTTTCACACTGTACCAGACATTCTACAAATATGCTGTTCACATAACAAACGTAATTAACACTGAAGCTGAGAGACGTAAAATAAAATAAAAGGAGGAAAAAGAGGAGAAAGAAGAATCAATTAACTGAAAAAGGTCCCACTTAAGAGCAGTGAAATAGGGAACCAGATACAATGCTGAACAAAGAACCAGCTCCTACGGCTGTAATTTTAAAATTAAAAACAAACAGACAACTTTCTAGTTCGTAATCATCATAATGAAGGATGACTTTGAAATGCTGTTTTGTTGACATTTTCATGCAGTAAAACCTGCACCCTCGCCTTCGTCTATGGTGACCATATTTCTCGTTTTGTTTCGCTACAGTCAGTATTTTTGATTTCTCTACACCTGTTTCACAACGACTTATTACTTTCTGTTGTGTTCGATTACCCCAGCTGGTAGAATCGGCCAGCATGAGAGACGTTGCTTGGGCGAGATTATACTCTGCTAATATCTACTTGCCACACAACCGCTTGTCCAGTAAACACACACATATACACAGACATACACAGATACAGACAGATAGACAGACAAATGGATGGCTGCAGGCCCAGCAAGAAGGGCCCCAGCGTGTGGATCACTCCAGGTCCCGGAGGCTTTCTCTGTTTTAAAGGTGGGCCCGAATAGCTTCAGGAAAGGTTTAGGGAGGGGGGGCATAGTGGATGAAAACAGAATCAATAGGGAAAGTGGTGGGGGCGGCATACAAAATTCCTCTTGAAGGCCCTGCATGGGTAGGGATTGTGTAAACAGATAGGCAGATAGACCGACAGACAGATAGACAGATAGGCAGATAGACGGATAGGCAGATAGGCAGATATACCGATAGACGGATAGACGGACAGACAGATAGACAGATAGACGGATAGACAGATAGGCAGATAGACCGATAGACAGATAGACAGATAGACAGATAGACAGATAGGCAGATAGACGGATAGGCAGATAGACAGATAGACAGATAGACAGATAGACAGATAGGCAGATAGGCAGATAGACAGATAGACAGATAGACGGACAGACAGATAGACAGATAGACGGACAGACAGATAGACAGATAGGCAGATAGACAGATAGACAGATAGACAGATAGACAGATAGACGGACAGACAGATAGACAGATAGACAGATAGACGGACAGACAGATAGACAGATAGACAGATAGACGGACAGACAGATAGACAGATAGACAGATAGACGGACAGACAGATAGACAGATAGACAGATAGACAGATAGGCAGATAGACGGACAGACAGATAGACAGATAGACAGATAGACGGACAGACAGATAGACAGATAGGCAGATAGACGGACAGACAGATAGACAGATAGACAGATAGACAGATAGACAGATAGACAGATAGACGGACAGACAGATAGACAGATAGACAGATAGACGGACAGACAGATAGACAGATAGACAGATAGACGGACAGACAGATAGACAGATAGACAGATAGACGGACAGACAGATAGACAGATAGACAGATAGACAGATAGGCAGATAGACGGACAGACAGATAGACAGATAGACAGATAGACGGATAGACAGATAGACAGATAGGCAGATAGACAGATAGACAGATAGACAGATAGGCAGATGGACAGACGGATAGACAGATAGACAGATAGACAGACAGACAGATAGACAGATAGACAGACAGACAGATAGACGGATAGACAGATAGACAGATAGACAGACAGACAGATAGACAGATAGACAGACAGACAGATAGACAGACAGACAGATGGACAGACGGATAGACAGATAGACAGATAGACAGACAGACAGATAGACAGATAGACAGACAGACAGATAGACGGATAGACAGATAGACAGATAGACAGACAGACAGATAGACAGATAGACAGACAGACAGATAGACAGACAGACAGATAGACAGATAGACAGACAGACAGATAGACAGACAGACAGATAGACAGATAGACAGACAGACAGATAGACGGATAGACAGATAGACGGATATACGGATAGGAAAATTCAGTTTTATATACGAGGGTGAGTCAAAAATGAATCTTATTTTTATTTTATTTGAATATAAAATGTGCAAATATGATTGCAAGTTTCTTATCACTTTTCAACACTCAGTCCTCATCATGTTCAGTGCAGGCAAATCTGTTATGGCTTCACTAATGCCTGGATTTCTTTGGAAGGGGTGGGGGGAAGAAAGCGGGGGAAGGGGTCTTCTGACTCATCCTGTAGCCAACCTACCTCGGCCTCTTTAATCTCTTCGTCCGTTCTGAACTTCTTCCAACCTAGCCCCTCCTTGACGTGTCCAAACACATGATAATCACATGATGTGAGCACTGAAAGAAATGTGCTGATTACTCACTGTGAGGCCGTGGAAATTCTTTTTTTTTTCAAAATATAATTATGTGGAGTTTTTACCTCAATCTTCAAGATTGTGTAGATTTACTGATTGCACATCATATCTGCTTGAGAGTGTCCTAACTCAACTACAAAATATAAACCTTACTACAGGTTTACATCCAAATCATCACTGAGATCACACAGCACTTTTTTTTCTTCTAAAACATATATGTTAGATAGGAATTGCTTCACATTTTAATAGCAATGACTGGATTATAAATGTAAAAATTTTGTATGTGGATTTTATATAAGAGACACTCAAAATGCAGATTCGTAATTTGTTGAACTGTTGCACGTGCTGTGTGAAGTGTTGCTTTATCACGCTGTTATCAACACACCAGAACTGAGCGAACCGGGACTTTTGTTTAAACCTAATTGCAGGTTTCAAGCGGTTCTCAAGCAGATCACGATAGTTCACTGTTTGTAGTAATTCATCTTTGGCATGTAATGTTCTAGGATTGAGCTTTTACAGTTCCACAAGAACGTGACCAGCAGTTCTTTCGCCAGACGGAGTTGTACGGAAGTTCTTTCGTTTCGGCCAGGAAGAATGTCTCCACTCTCTGCTAGCTCGCTTTGTCTCTGGGTAGATATACCCAGTATTCGTCTCCACTGATTACACGTCGTTGAAACCCATCTCCTTCAGCTTGAAAACCTCGTTAACAGTTCCACAGACATCTTCATTAGGTCGGGGGTGTAAGTTGTTTTGGTACCTACCTGGCGAAGAGTTTTCGGTACTGCAGCACTTCGTTAACGATGTGGTGCGCCGAGTTGTGACTAATCTTCAATTCCCCAGTCACTTCATCGATTGTTATCCACTGGTTCGTTCCACTTCAGCCTTAGCGTCATGCCCATTTGCAGCGTGAGGCCGACTGGAGCCGCCTGTAACCCCCCAGATTTGACACACACTTTTAAACTTCCTGTACCATTCATATATCACATGCATGTGTCTCCATACTGATTCTTCAATCTGCACTGAATATCTACAGGTTTCCAGCATTCACTTTCCAAGAAAAGAATAACTACCCTCTGATCTTCTCTAGTGCATTCTTTCAAGGGAGTCTGGTGAGCTGACGTCGTATTTCCAAAACTGCAGACGTGCACCCGCACACATACATCTAGAGAGGGGTGGCATAACATATCTGTACTACAGCTGTCTACAAGTCGATTTAGATTTTTTAGAGCAAATTTAGGTTGATTTTTGACTCACCATCGCAGATATACACACACACATACAAACATATACAGACAGTCCTCGTTGTCCGACGTCCCATTTTGCGGGGATTCGTTTTACACACTATCTGTTCATACAGGGTACATATTTAATGTAGAACTATTTATGTTAAGGATTGTGTGGGAATTACAAAGTCAATATTGTTTATTTTCCTCTTTTAAAACATGTCTATGAGCTGAAAGAAAAATACTTTATATTCATGCCCATGAAATTCGTTTTACATTCATCTTGCTTTCAAACGCGGCCATCGGTAAGAGAGAACTATCCACGTGTGTGATATAATTGTATGTGTTTTTGTATGTGTGTTTCTGTATGTGTATGCCTGTTCGAGTGTGTTCACGGAGAAATTACTTTACTATGTTAACCGATTCCCCCCCCCCTCTTTAAATGTAAAAGTATTCATCAAACAAACCTTTGACCGTCACTAATTTAATATACTCTCTATTGTGTTCAAAGGATATTTTGTAACAGGATTTTTAATATGTAGGCTCTTTGATAACAGCCTAATACGTGGAAATAGCCCTTTACAAATCTAAATTCTACGTTATTTTCTTGAAGGAAATTAAGACTAATCGATAGAAATGCTCGTATGAAATTGAATCTTTTTCGAGTTCGTATATTTTCATTTCCTGCACTTTAAGACAAGAAGTATTGATTCTCTGTCAGGTCCGTGTGTTGACCTATCACGGCTGCGTAGGTCAGTGAGCAAGTCTTAGGTCCAGACCTTTTCTTTTCCAGTTTCTAATGAAATACGTATATACGTATGCAGGCAGTGCCCGGATTTCGAATGAGCTCCGTTCCAAAGTCTGTTCGTTAAGTCTCATTTGTACACCGAGTCGGACAGTTAGGGGCTGCTCGTATCTAACGTCAGTAGGTCAAATCCTTGCTCGTACTATATTGTTATATTGTAACTTTTTTTGTATGTATAAAACACTAAAGACACCAGTGTACAGCTGTAGACTTGTACTACTGTGCATATATGAGTAGTTCATAAAGTATCGGAACTTAAATGTAACAACGGCGTTATACTGACACTGCATAGAACAATTGAAATATACATTTGGTTCTCCTCACCCCCCCCCCCTCTTTTAAAAAAAAAAAGTTAGTCACGTGATGGGACACAATACAGAACGTCATTCCGCCAACACGTGATGCATCAGTTCATATCAACAGTGCAGGACAGGAAGGGAGTGGGTGGAAGGTTTGATCACCGCTTCCACTGCACAGAAGAATTACGCTAGAACATGTCTAACAAAACTTAATGATGTACTCTTTAGTGCATGTTTTCAATGTATAACACACATGGTTATAAAAATAGGTAGTCTTCAGAACGCACCATGATTTTAAAGACACACTGTGCTGTGGCAGGCGCTGCAAAGTCATTCCTTACCAATGAATGCTAGAAAGCAAGTCCTAAAATGCTATATTGAACCTTTCTTATTATATGGAAGTGAATCATGCACAATAGGCAGATCTGCACAAAAATCATTGGAGGCAGCAGAAAGATGGTTTATTAGAAGAATGTTGCGAATCCCCTGGACAGCAAAAATAACTAATGGAGAATGTTTGAGAAGAGCTGGCGGTACAAAAAATCTTGCCAAAAAAAAAAAAAATAAATAAAATAATAATAATAAGAAGAAGAAGAAGAAAGAGACAATGTACTTTCATAGGACATGCAATGAGAAGAGGGGGCATTGAAAATATTATAACAACAGGAAAAACAGAAGGAAGAAGAGCCAGGGGAAGACCAAGAGAAATGATACTGGACAGTCTGACGAGATGGTGTGAGAGGAGATCACTAACTGCATGAAGGATCGGGTAACCTGAAGAAGCATAATAGCCAACGCCAGTCGGCACGGCACCTGATGATGATGATGATGATGATGATGCCGCAAAGTAGGGCACCGTTTGTTATTACGAATCGTTGTTATGCAACTCGAAGTTTTAAAATAATAGGCTTTATGAAAAGAAGAGAATGGGGCGCTTCGTTCCTGCCTACAGGTTATACGTAAGTGGGACATTCAAATCTCAGGGACTACCTGTATACTTAAAAAAAACATAATGCACAGGATAACACTGCAGAAAACCTGTAATAGCAATACCTACATTTAAAAACTAGGATCACTTCTTTTCGGCACTGAAACAAATACTTGTAAAAAAAATTGTTCAATGCCATTTTTTTGGGTGGTTGGGGGGGGGGGGGGGAACAGGAAAGACTTGCCTACACACTGGGCATGATTCGTCTGTGCTGGTGTTAACAGTGACAGAATATTGATATATTTCTTTAAAATGTTCGTTAAGTATATCTTTTGTTATTAGTTAAGCATCAGTTTTCGGTGAACAAAGTCGAGACAAGACATGTTTTGTCTGTGTCGTGAAGAATTAAACTGTGTGGACAGGCCAGGAAGCAAGGCAAGTTTAGTCCTGAATAGAGACAACCTTTTTTTTTACAACGGCTTTAAGTAAAAATCGTACTTTCATTTCTTTCTCCGTCAATTGTAACCATAAATATTTTGTTTGTCTTTTTTTTTTCGTGTTAAAGTAGGTTTTGCAGCTATTTTCTATTTTCTCTTTATCATCATGTTGTTAATGAATTCATCCTTCCACTGGGATCTCTTGTAAGACAGATTCTCAGTTCGAAGTCAGTCTCTCCCAGAACAAATTCATTCATACGCAATTTGTGAATATTTTTTCGTATAACTGTCATGTAAAATATTATTTAGTAATAAAAAGTATTATTAAATTACGCCAGCTATTCCATTTTGTAAATAAAAAAATAATAAATTTTTGGGGCAAAAATTTGTTATTAATCTGTGAGTTTTTCATGTCTAGCTTTTTAATTTTTTTCCAGGGCCAAATTTATTCATGATTTTATTTAAGTTTTTTTTTTTTTCCTAATTTTGCATTCCCATTAAAAATAGGAATTCGTGTAGTAACCCACACCATGTTTTCAAGTAATGTTTCATATGTTTTTTAAGATCTGCTTTATATGTTTTCAACTAATGTTTCATTTGTTTTCAAGAACTGTTTCTGAATATACGAAAGACACGTATGTGTGTATGAAGGGTGGGTATGAAACAATATTTGACGAAAATACTGAACTCTTGCTAAATGTGATTACTTTTCTTCCACCCTCCATGTATCCATAATTTTTTTTATTATCTTAATTATCATTATCAAATATTCCACAAAGATTGGTCATTGTTTTAAAACATATTCTAAAATTACAAATTTGTGTGTAATGTTGTCCTAATTTCCCTGGAACTATATATAAGGTCCCGCTGGAGGTCTTGTTGGATTTAGGAGAGATTTCTTATACAGTGAATTTCAAAAAGGCGTTTATCTCTCTCTCTCTCTCTCTATCTCTCTCCTCTCTTTCTATCTCTCTATCTCTCTCCCTCTCTCTCTCCTTCTCTCTCTCCTTCTCTCTCTCCCTCTCTCTCTTCCTCTCTCTCTCCCTCTCTCTCTATCTCTCTCCCTCTATCTCTCTCCCTCTATCTCTCTCCCTTTATCTCGCTCTATCTCCCTCTCTCTCCTTCTCTCTCTTTATCTCTCTCCCTCTTTCTCTCCTCTCTCCTCTCTCTCTCCTTCTCTCTCTATTTCTCTCCTCTCTCTCTCTATTTCTCTCCCTCTTTCTCTCCCTCTCTCTCTCCCTTTTTCTCCCTCTCTCTCTATCTCTCTCTCCTCTCTCTCTGTCTCCCTCTCTTCTCTCTCTTCTCTCTCTCTCTTTCTCTCTATTTGGCCCATTCCAATCAGGCGTTGGTCGTCATTGATTTCCACAGCCATCTCTCCTATAAGATGTGTTTTGGACTGCTCTAGATGTCATTCTTTTAATTCATCAAGTATCTTGCTTCTTTGTCTTCCTCTGTTCCCTTTTTTCCCTTCAGTTTTCCTGAAAACACACTGTGTGTTTCAGTTTACCTCTTTTTAAAACGTGTCCTACAAATCTGGAATAAAACCAGTTTTAAAGAGAAAAAAAATATTTCGTACACTACAGAACATTGATTTGTGTCTAATACTCTCTCTCTCTCTCTCTCCTCTCTCTCCTCTCTCTCTTTATCTCTCTCCCTCTTTCTCTCCTCTCTCCTCTCTCTCCTTCTCTCTCTATTTCTCTCTCTCTCTCTCTCTCTCTCTCTATTTCTCTCCCTCTTTCTCTCCTCTCTCTCTCCCTTTTTCTCCCTCTCTCTCTCTATTTCTCTCTCTCTCTCTCTCTCTCTATCTCCTCTCTCTCTCTCTCTCTCTCTCTCTCTCTCTCTCTCTCTCTCTCTCTCTCTCTCTATTTGGCCCATTCCAATCAGGCGTTGGTCGTCATTGATTTCCACAGCCATCTCTCCTATAAGATGTGTTTTGGACTGCTCTAGATGTCATTCTTTTAATTCATCAAGTATCTTGCTTCTTTGTCTTCCTCTGTTCCCTTTTTTCCCTTCAGTTTTCCTGAAAACACACTGTGTGTTTCAGTTTACCTCTTTTTAAAACGTGTCCTACAAATCTGGAATAAAACCAGTTTTAAAGAGAAAAAAAATATTTCGTACACTACAGAACATTGATTTGTGTCTAATACTCTCTCTCTCTCTCTCTCCTCTCTCTCCTCTCTCTCTTTATCTCTCTCCCTCTTTCTCTCCTCTCTCCTCTCTCTCCTTCTCTCTCTATTTCTCTCTCTCTCTCTCTCTCTCTCTCTATTTCTCTCCCTCTTTCTCTCCTCTCTCTCTCCCTTTTTCTCCCTCTCTCTCTCTATTTCTCTCCTCTCTCTCTCTCTATCTCCTCTCTCTCTCTCTCTCTCTCTCTCTCTCTCTCTCTCTCTCTCTCTCTCTCTCTCTATTTGGCCCATTCCAATCAGGCGTTGGTCGTCATTGATTTCCACAGCCATCTCTCCTATAAGATGTGTTTTGGACTGCTCTAGATGTCATTCTTTTAATTCATCAAGTATCTTGCTTCTTTGTCTTCCTCTGTTCCCTTTTTTCCCTTCAGTTTTCCTGAAAACACACTGTGTGTTTCAGTTTACCTCTTTTTAAAACGTGTCCTACAAATCTGGAATAAAACCAGTTTTAAAGAGAAAAAAAATATTTCGTACACTACAGAACATTGATTTGTGTCTAATACTCTCTCTCTCTCTCTCTCCTCTCTCTCCCTCTCTTTTTCTCTCCTGGGAGAGGCTTGAAAAACAGTTCAAAGTTTGAAAATGTTAACACTATTTAAAACACCATTGGGAACAGTACAACTGTGTGCTCTTAACTAATAAAGCTGTTCCTACTTTTATTTTAAGCAGTTTTAACATTGTGCTATCACAACTTTACTGCAGGGGATTTATGTATGTATGCATTATATTTAGTCTTTTATATATACTTATACCTAAAAACTATATGTTTGCTGCCAGTAAATTGAAACAAAACTAAGCAATAGCAAACGTAAATTTCTAAATGACAAGGGAGACAATTGATGATATACGTTTTAGTTGTGATATGATAATATTACTTCCCCTGATAATATCGGGGGCGAGCGCCAACAGCCACCATCATTGAAGCTACGTCGTGGACTAGATTAAAAAGTCATGTTCAGCAGAAACGCGTAGAGGAAAACTTCATGCCTTGAATATTGTGCAGAATGTAAAAGATACACTGTGCGCAGATAAACTCTACTGTAGAGAGCGGAACAATACAAATCCTTCAGATCATCAAAGGAAGTACCCCCCCCTCCAGATACGTGTTTCGGCCCTATTAAACTCTTAACATTCTAAGGGGGGTGGCCCCCTCTGGGTCATGAGTCCCAGAGGTCTTGTGAGGTGTTGCTTTTTTTTTTTTTTGTCCCGGGATTGAACCCATGATCTTCTAGTTGGCACTGCACTTTGAAGTGCGTCTTTAGCGATTTAGCTACGGAGTACTGGTATTCGTTGTATTTCTCTGTGACATGAATATTGTTATAATGTGATTTATTTCGTGCCTCACGGAGCTATCAATTTAATTATCAAGTTTTAATCTACAAGTGTGGTGGAAGTTAGTTCTGTATATTCAGCACAACATAGCACTTTGCACAGTGATAACTCTAGATGTTTTTTTATTTTTCTTCCATAACCGATTTCAGTTTCAGAATTTGCAATCAGAACATCCACTATCACGCCACTGGCTTCCTTTCGGCTTTCCCTACTAGCAGTCATACGAGCTTCTCATACTGGAGGTCCATCCCGCAATGAGTCTTGATTGTTTGTTGTTGTGGCTGTAACATGCTGAAATTTTGTTTAACTGACAGAGTTGTTGGCCATACGCACAACCTCCCTAGCCGCCTTTTACGACATTCATGGAAGGTCAGTCAGTCAGTCAGTCATTTGCATCTTGCGGAACTTTCCTTCCCTAACAGATCTCCTGTAGGTCTCTTAGTTGTAAGCAAGATGCCTTGCCGTTGATGCATCTATCCGCAGATCATCAGCCATGTCTTGCGGCCATCTCCACCTTGGTCTTCCTCCCTTTCTTTTCCCTACTGTGTACCCTTCCAAAACTGGAAGGTAGCAGTAGCTATATTCTCTACTCCCCAGACTAACCTCCAGGCCATGCCATTTATTCTTCAATCAAAACATCGTATAACATTTCAATGCTTATTCATGAACTGCACAACTGTTACCTTCAAAGTAGCATTTTTAAAAATATGCACATTTCTCTTATATTATTTTTTGTATGTGAAAGGCAGATGAAGCTAATGACTTCGATTATTGAAGGAAGACGTTGGCGATGGTTGGGATATGGGCTCTGGATAACCAGTGACTCATTACCTAAACTTTCACTGAGATGGACACCGCAGGGAAGCGGTCGTAAAAGTAGCAAAGGAGACTTGGAGAAGAGCAACAGAGAGTATGTTGAATAATATAGGTCTCACATGGCCAAAAAGGTTGAGGGGGGAGGCGGGGAAGCGAAAGACAGGCTTTTGTGGAAAACCCTTGCGGAAGCCCCACAGAGAAAGAGAAAAAAATACACAGAGAGAGAGAGAGAGAGAGAGAGAGAGAGAGAGAGATTTGTATGCTCCACTTTCATCACGCTTAATAACTGCACTGACTTACTGCTCAAATGCTTAATGTCAGAAAGAATACAGTACTGAAAGGCTGAAACATGTAAAGCTTTTCTTTTCCTCTGATACTGTTCAGCGTAAACTCTGCTCTTTTATAAATCTAGCTATTAGTATCCCGAAAGCTGATTGTTTGCATATAATACATAATAATAATAACAAAGGGTGCTGCTGTAGTTCATTATCCACGCTGAACATTACAAACAAAACTAACAGAAGAGCAAGAGAAAGTGAAACGCACGAAAACGCCTCACAATTTTGTGAAATATTTTGACCTTCTGTTATTTCACTGAAGATCCGAATTTCAGCGCAAACAGTCGCATCTTCTCATGCAGTAAGTTCATATATATATATATATATATATATATATATATATATATATATATATATATATATATATATATATGTAGACAAAGAAACTGGTTATTGGAGAAAAAAACTTACTGGCAATAAACAGTTGTTTCTTTAATGTTTTATAATTGTATTTTATTGGAAAGAGCGCGGGTTGATTCCGTTAATATTTTTTATTCTGTTTATTTGGAACTGCTAGTCTGAATGTTACTGTATATTTGCAGCCGATCCGCTGAGGATGTTGAGTCACATCAACGTGTCGAACAGTGACGGCTAAATCAGTCAGTCAGTCAATCAGTCAGTCAGTCAGTCATTTGCATGCCCCTTGTGGAACTTTGCCTCCCTAACAGCTCTACTGTAGGCCTCTCGGTTGTAAGCAAGATGACCTCCTGCTGATGCATCCATTTGCAGATCATCAACGATCTTCGTCATCTTCGCCTTCGTCTTCCTCTTCCTTTTTTTCCCATTTTGTACCCTTCCAAGATGGTCTTCTCTAAATTCTCATGACGATTAATATATCCAAAATATTTCAGTTTTATCTGTTTAATCCTCTTTCCTAGCCAACCTACTTCAATATTAAGTTTTTGTAGATGGATATATTTGTTCTTTTTGTTGCCCATAACAGTCTAAGCATGGGGCTAAAAAAAGCAGCAAAATCCGCAACGCTTCTTTAGCAGACTCCACCATCATGGGAACCATAGCGATCCCTGTCCCGCTGGCTAAGCTGAGACCGTTATTGTCGGCATCAACAGAATGTTTGAGTGAATGAATGAATGAATGAATGAATGAATGATCTTTATTTTTAAAGGATAAAGAATTGGGCAGCAGGCCCGTCTTACATTCTGCCCTTCATCACTCCATCTTTCATTCTTCTCACACACTCGATTTAATACAAGTATACAAATTACATGAGGAAAACATATACCAAACTAGTGTAAAATTAAACTATTACATTCACTGTATAAGAGAAGAGGTAATTAACCTAACAAAATAGCTCTTCCACACACATGCACGCATACACGCGCACATACGCAGGCATACGCCGAAACAAAAATACATTTTTAGTACAGTCCTAACATATATTCATTAACATTCATTAAAATAATTTCTAAAAAGATCTAACAAGTTACTTTTAGAACTGTCCTTTTAGAACTTGATGGCTGGCGAGTCATAGTTTGAGAGACTACTGGTTATTCTATGGAGGCATATACTGTAGTTACAAGCAAATAAATAATGAAAAAAGTTAGAGTTAAGGAGTATGCAGAGTATGCAAGGCTTTTCTTGTATAGATCAAGCCTTGGCTTAGGAAGAAGACAGTTTTTAAACGTTGGCTATGTTTAGTGTCATAGGTAAACAGAGAAGCAGAATAGGGTCTTGGTCGGCTGTGGTTCACTAACCCCTAGGAAAGCATGTGGCATGCAGACCTTCTGTCTCCACCTGGGACCTGTTTAGCTAGATACGTACAAGTATAAACTATTCCTAACTCCAGTACAAACAATTACTGAAGCCGTGCTTAACTCAAACACAAACAGTTACAGAAGCCAGGCCTAAGTCAAACACAAACAACTACAGAAGTCAGGCCTAACTCAAGCACAAACAACTACAGAAGTCAGGCCTAACTCAAACACAAACAAACACAGAAGCCGGGCCTAACTCAAACACAAACAACTACAAAAGCCAGACCTAATCAAACACAAACAACTACAGAATTCGGGCCTAACTCTAGCAAATGCAGAAGACGTTCCTATCTCGGGCATAAACTAGTCTAAGTCGTCCCTAACTCATATAACAAGTACACAAACTATGCCTAATTCTAGCATAACCAAGTGCAAGCCGTGCCTAAGTCAAAAATAAACAAGTGCCTATATTCTGACAGAGCTGAATAACCTACAAGGAAAACAGCAGACGAGAACCAACAGTACCTGGAGGAAAGTTCAGTGGCGATAGAGGAAGGGGGCGGGCGGGGGTGTGCACTGCCTCGGGTTCCCCTTGTTTTAAAGTGGATGGGCTGAGAGGTCGGTAGCACTTTGTGGGCGGGTAGGAGTGGGGTGTAATGGATGAAAACATAATGGTTGATATCTATAGAGTGGCCGGGGAGAGGGGAGGGGAGGGGAGGGGAGGAGAGAAGAGAGAGAGAGAGGATTAAATAATTTTACATTTTACACCATCGTACACAATTTCTCTCAGGGGGCCCTGGCCGAAGATAAAACAAAGAAACAAAACAAAGAAATTTTAAAAAAAATAGATGTGAGAAAAGGCCGTGCTTGGCCCAAGTTACACGGTTGCCACCGGACAGTATATCACAGACAACATTCACACTAAGATTTGTAGGTAACAGAGGGAGAGCCATCTCCCACGCAGGAGATGGAGAGAGGAAATTACAGAAGCATTAAATATCCCATTATATGAAGCAAATCGTCGAGCCCCATCAAGACGTCTACTTGTCCCTCAACACCAAAAGGTATATGAGGTAGGAGACAAGACAAAAACAGGTCAAGACAAGACGAGTGAGAGAAGGTCAGTTAAGACCAAGAAAGTATCAGGAACAGAGAAGTGCTCTCATAGAGTTACCTCTCATTATACGCCCCTGATAAGCAACTTAAATACTTGTTCTTATCCTGCTCGGACACTCTAAATCCTCCTATGATTGGGGGAAACCAGAGCGGAATAATGAGAAAAGTAATAGAAAGGCGGGCGTCGAGGGACGCTTGAAATAAGAGTGGATTCTCTCGAAACCTTGACCACAGGATTTTTTTTTTCTAACGACATAGCCAGAGAAATTAAAATAAAGCTAAAGAAAGCATGGCAGGAAAGTGAGAAACATCAAACTGAATACAGAACTCCTTAAAAATGACCAAGAACTGCGAGAACAATACAGAGTTATTATAACAAATAGATGCAATGCAGTAGCAAAGATAAATAGTATAGATGAACAATGGGCAAAGTTAAGAGATTCTATCCACCAAACTGTTAAGGAGATAATACCACCGAAAAAATAAACCCTTATAAATAAATGGATGACAGATGACATCTTAGGACTGAAGGACAAGAAATAACCGAGAAAAATATAGCAAGATAAATAAAGAAATAAGACGCAAATGCAGAGAAGCAAAGGAAGTGTGGTTAAATGAACAGTGCAGACAGATAGAGGACTCTCATAATAAAGACAGCAAAAACATGCACAAACGAATAAGTGAACTCACAGGCAGGAAAACAAAATATACCTCAGGATGCCTGAAATCAGAAGAAGGTAAAATGTTAATGGGAAAAGAAGACATTGTGGACAGTTGAACAGAGTACATCGGTGAGCTATATGGAAGAGAAAGACCAGAATTAACACCAGATACTGAAAACTGTGGGGGACCACCAATACCTGAAGATGAAATCATAGATGCCATCAAACACATGAAGAAAGGAAAAGCGACTGTACCTGATAATATAACAATAGAAGAAATAGAGGCACTAGAGGAGACAGGAATAAAAATAATAACCAAGTTACTGAATGACATTTACAACAGTGGTTATATGCCAAGTAACCTGCTTAAATCCACGTTTATAGCACTACCAAAGAAACCAGGTGCAAAGAAATGTGATGACCACCGGACTATCAGCCTCTCATATCACATAACGAAGCTACTTCTGAGAATCATTATGAGAAGAACAAGGAAAAAGATAAAAATGGAAATAGCAGATGAACAGTTTGGATTTGTTGAAGGAAAAGAAATACACAATGCCGTTTATGCTTTACGGACACTAACAGAAAGAGCTTTAGAAGTACAGAAAGATCTCTACTTATGCTTCATTGATTACACCAAGGCATTCGACAAGATGAAATATAATGAAATTATTAAAATGCTTGAAGACATCAATATAGACTGCAAAGACCTGAGGATTGTAAAACATCTATACTGGCACCAAGAAGCAGCAAAAAATTGAAAATACTGCTGGAAAATACCAACTTATAAAACAAGGGTGCAACAAATGTACTATCTCCAGATCTTTTTTTCTCTATACAGCGAGAATATTCTAAGAACGATCATCACAGAACCAGGCATAAAAATTGGAGGATACAATATTAACAACCTTCTGTATGCTGACGACACAGTACTGATAGCTGAGAACCAACAAGACCTGCAAAATCTCTTGAATAAAGTCGCCAAAGAAGTGAACAGAAAGGCCTTACTTTGAACATTAAAAAGACAGAGACTATGGTTATATCTAAGAAACAGAATCCACCAACATGCAGTATAAAATTAAACGGAACTATTCTAAAGCAGGTGCAGAAATTTAAATACCTTGGAGCAGTAATAACTTCAGATGGGAAATGCAGAACAGAAATTAGGAACAGAATAGGCCAAGCAAAGACTGCATTTCAGAGAATGAGAAACATATTATCCAACACATCCGTATCAATGAATGTTAGAAAACGAGTCCTAAAATGATGTATTGAATCTATCTTGTTATATGGAAGTGAATCATGGACAATAGGCAGGTATGCACAAAAATCAGTGGAAGCAGCAGAAATGTGGTTTATTAGAAGAATGCTGCGAATCGCTTGGACAGCAAATATAACAAATGAAGAATGTATGAAAAGAACTGGAGAGACAAAAAATCTTGTCAAAAGATAAGAGAGAGAGAATGTACTTTCATAGGACATGCAATGAGAAGAGGAGGCATTGAAAATATTATAACAACAGGAAAAATAGAACAAAGAAGAGTCAGAGGAAGACCAAGAGAAATGATACTGGACAGTCTGACGAGATGGTGTGAGAGGAGATCACCAATTGAGCTGATGGCCTGCATGAAGGATCGTGTACTCTGGAGAAGCATAATAGCCAACGCCCGTCGGCACGGCACCTGATGATGATGAGCCAGAGATGTGTCCACATCAGTCAGTCATTTACATGTCCTTTGTGGAACTTTGCCTCCCTAACAGCTCTCCCGCAGGCCTCTCGATTGTAAGCAAGATGCCCTGCTGCTGATGCATCCATTTGCAGATTATCAACGATATCTTGCAACCATCTGCGCCTTGGTCTTCTTCTCTTTCTTTTTCCATTATGTACCCTTCTAAGATGGTCTTCTCTAAATTCTCACAACGTTTAATGTGTCCAAAATATTTAAGTTTTCTCTGGTTTTTTTTTCTTTACTAGGCAACCTTTTTCAATATTAAGTTCTTGTAGTATGGATATATTTGTTCTTTTTTGTGCCCATGATATTTGAAGAACTCTTCTATAGCACTTCCATTCAAAGGCAGTATTTCTCAGCTGTTTTGTTAAGTGTCCAGGTCTCACAGGCTTATGTTGCGATGGGAAAGATGCATGCCCTTAAAAATCTTATTTTTGTAGTTCTGTCTGTTCCTCTCCACATCTTCTTTAAATGTTTTACTTTCTAAAGAGCGATAGATGTCTCCTTTTAACTTCCCTCATTGTATCTCCATTATTAGTTAGTAAATGGTCCAAGATATTCAAAGCTCTCCGCCTCTTCCAATTTTTCCTCATAGATACATGTCAGTTGTTCTTAGTATTTTTGGGCTCCCCCCACCCACCCCCGACTTCCCAGGACAAATAACTAAATATGTAATTGAAGAACCTTCTTCTTCTTCTTCTTCCTCTTCAACAATCGTCCTAGAATTGCGAGCTGGTCTTCTGTGTAGCAGATGCGGTGAAGATGTGGAGGTAAAGCATCGTGTGGGTTTGGGAGCGGGTCATGGCAGCTATCTTTTTTTTTCAGTCCCTGAATGCAGCTAAGAAGCAGGGAGTGTGCAATACCTCTTTAGCAGATTCCACAACCATGGGGATCATGGCGATCCCTGCCCGTTAGCCAGGCTAGGCCTGTTACTGGGGGTACCAACAGATAGATAGGACGTGGTCTTGGTCAGCTATGATTCTCTAACTTTGATGCTAGCATGTCAGCTATGGATCGCTGATTACCGAAAAGGACAGAATCATTACCCCCAAGAGAAATAAAGCAGTCCATATCTATATCTGTCTACTGAACTTTGTTCTCTGTAAGTCAAGGTTGCAATACGCTGTTGACGAGATTCTTCGGCTGCCGTGCGTGGGCCGAAACTCCTCCCGGCCAATGAAGAAAAATGCTATTAGGGTTGCCGTGCGGCGCTGCCGTGGAAAAGGTGATGGAAAGGCTTAAGTGAAATTAAATCGATATGGCCAGTAGTCTCGCTGGGAGAGCTACCCATATCATTGCACCTCTAAAGGCCGGTCACGTCCTATGTGCGCCAGAACTGGGATAATATACCTAAACCGGCTTAACCCAGGGGTGAGATTCACTAGTGGTGAAGATTCGTCCTCGGCAGGGGCTCCATTCTGGTCACCGCCAGGAAGGGTGGCGGTCACGACCACAGAACGCTGAAGTCGGAGACCTTGGACCAGTGCAGTCTAGATAGACAACCTCTTCTCACCCGGCGGGGATATATTCATATCCTAACCACGTCGAAGTCTTCCGGTGGGAAAGTCCAACTCTAGACTAAGCTGGTGCAACGAAAAACACAGTGTCACGCAATTCCGCTTCTGTGATCCACCGAGAATATAGGCCCAAGCCCCACAATGCTCTGAGCCTCCATCCTAAATGAGACTTTCTCGAGGACCTCAGGAGTAAATTCAATAGGATTACGGGGTGATCTTGGTGGGAAAAGCGTACGAAGAAGAAGAAGAAGAAGGTTGCAATATACTCCTAATGATCGCCTGTTCGCTTGTGTAGACAAGCCATCTTTTCTACAAACAAACATCCAGAGTCAAATCAATGGAGGCAGAGAGATCAGTAACGGATGGAGACGTTTAATTCCAACATAATGGGCAAATAATGAATGGCTGATAGAATTGACGAAATGCGTCAAGATAATACTGATTAACTCCAAGACACTCAAGATCTTTCAAACAAGACGCAACGATTGCATACATTTTTCAGCGTCTAACCACAGCCAAATTCCTCGCACCGGGGCCAAACACACACTCTTCCTCCTCCCCTCCCCCCCCCCCCACATTTCCGTTTCCGCGTCACCAGCTGCACTCTCGTGAACTCTGAGCTTTGCCTAAGCCTTTGGCCTTGTAGTGTGTATTTACTAAGGCCTGTAAGCTTTACTGCAATAACTACCGCCCTCCCACCCCCCCCCCACCCCCCAAACAAATAAACGAAAAAAAAACCTGTTCTTCGCTCACTTGATTCTTCTGTCCCTTCCTTGTTACCTTTTCCATCACATCCGTAGCCCTGGATCTTCCCAGCGTCCCCAGTGCCCCCGGGGAGGGCAGAGCCGCCCGCTATGAAACCAGCGATAGACATCTTAAAACTGTGCATGAATCTATTTAATAAACCTGCCCGCTATAACAGCGTGTGATTATTTCGATCAAATTCAGACTCCGGCTTCACTGTATTCGGGAACAACCCAGATATGGTCTCCCCCGCCGCAAGCCGCAGCATCCATCCAAGAGTATGTTTGCTGATAGTTCCTGTCAAATGTTGGTTGTTTACAATGTGTTTTCTGCCACACAGTTCGGATTTCCTGCCAGCACCTTTAGTTTGTCCTAGTTCCAGCAGTCTCCTCACAGCTTCTGTTTCGTTTAAAACAATGTGTTACTAGTTGATTTTTGCACGTTACGGCCACACGATGATGATGATGATTATGATGATGATGACAAACACTACATAAGACACATTATACACGAACAGAAACTAGTATAAATAAAATACTTTAAGATTAGGACAAACTGTTTGTACGAGAATTTAACAAACCTAGAAGTGATTACATAACATAATTCTTTTTCTGCGGCATTCATGCTGATGCTCTACATCAGCAATTATCAACTGCTGTTCTCCGGCACACAGGTCTGCCGCGAAGAGTCCACGTTCCCCCTCTTCCATCATTCCTTTACTCGTGTGAACACCTTTCTACCTACCTTACATAAAACTGTACCATTCGTCTTTATTGTTCTTTACTTCATGTCGTCATTTTTTTTTTTTATGGCAGTAGTCATTGCCTTTACATTTTTCAGCCGTTAATGTTATAAATCTGGTTAGAGGTTTCAGCTGTTTTACAACACGGGTATTTTATGCCTTCAACTGTAACAGAGCAAAATGTTAGTGTTTCATGCTTTCAGATGTAACATGGCATAATGTTAGTGTTTTATGCTTTCAGATGTAACATGGCATAATGTTAGTGTTTCATGTTTTCAGATGTAACATGGCATAATGTTAGTGTTTCATGCCGTCAGCTGTAACAGAGAATAATGTTAGTGTTTCATGTTTTCAGCTGTAACAATGCATAATGTAAGTGTTTCATGCTTTCGGCTGTAAGAGTGCAAAATGTTAGTGTTTCATGCTTTCAGCTGTAACAGACTGTGGTATTAGTGTTTCATGCCTTCAGCTATATCAGAGCATAGTGTTAGTGTTTCATGCTTTCAGCTATTACAGAACTTGGTGTTTTTATCTTTCAGCTCCTATAGCACACGGTGTTTCATGCTTTCGGGTGCAATAGAACTTCGTGTTTTATCTTTCATCTCCTATAGCATACAGTGTTTCGTGGTTTCAGCTGCTACAGAACTTTGTGTCTCATATTTTCAGCCACTATAGAACCTCGTGTTTTATCTTTCAGCTTCTATAGCACACCGGTGTTTCATGCTTTCAGCTGCTTTAGTTTTTTGTTTTTTTTTAAGACAACGAAAACAACAGGCCGTGACCCGGTGGTACTGCAAACCGGGTCCACCCGTAACGAGATGTGGACCATGCCCCCGGCATTCAATGTGCAGGGCAGGCCTCGGGCATCTCGTTTAGTTAAAAAATAAATTCAGCTGCTTTAGGACACAGTGATTCACATTTTTAGCGGCTTCAGAACATGGTGTTTCATGTTTTCAGCTCTTCTTGATCTCAACTGGTTTTTAATGTTTCATGTTGCTTCTTTACGCTGTAAGAAGTCAGACAACTCGAAGCGAAACTTATACACATAAACAGTTACGATATTTTGAAGTTGATAGCTACACACATATATGTGATAATGATTTTTCAAGAGACTTGTTTGTTCCCAGTCAGGTGCATTTATGTCATAAATCTCCTGCGCCTCAAAAATAGTACGGTTACTTCCCTTCTTCGCAAAATATTTTCTAAGGGTAAATAATAATATGTAGTATTTCGCAGAATCAACCGCTGATACCGAAGTATTGATGCACTACATTTATATAAGTTATTGCATTTTAGCTGTAAGGTGGCCTTTGAAATCATACACGAATGATTTCGCCTCAGCTGCTTCGGTTCTACTTGCGATTCATAACTTTGGTCTCAAAGTTTAAGAGATGAACCCTCATGATGAGATTTTGGAAATTGTATTTTAGTCCACCTAATGATTGAGCTGTGCTTATTCAAGATCTAGAACATGCGTTACTCGACATCCAGTTATTCTAATTCTTTCGACGTCAGACTATGGAGGTTAAGTTATGTTCTCCCTTTAGTGTACATGGTGTCAGGCGTCTTGAAACGATCATCATTTTGTATATAATGAGAAGCCACATAAATACTGGGTGTCTGAGTGGCGAAGTGGTTAGTGCACTAGTCTCTCATGGCGAAGGTCGGGGGTTCGAATCCAGCCGGCGGCACCCCAGTCACCCAGCTGTAGAAATGGGTACCCGACTTCTTCTGGAGTTGGGGAAGGAAAGGCAGCCAGGCGTGATACTGACCATATCACCCTCTAGTGTGCTGGCAGGTCAAGGAAAATATGGGCGCTAACACCATATCCCTATGTGCTCTAAGGCATGACAGGATTACCTTTACCTTACATAAATACTGCGCAGATTCTCGTATTCCGTTCTGGATGTTGCCATTGCTGTGTGTGTGTATGTGTGTGTGTGTATATATATATACATATATATATATATATGGTAAGAATGAAAGATGAGTGCTGAAGGGAAACAGGCAGAATGTAAGTAAGGCCTGCGTGCACGATTTTTCATCCTTCGAAAATAAACATAATTCATAAGTACGAGCAAGCGTGAAGTTACAACAGGACGGACTGTGAGCTAATGCTTAGACACTAGAAGCAGGAGATGTTTTGTTGTGCATGTAGTGATCCGCCATCACCTACCTTGCCACCTCGGCAACATACCCTTTAAAGCCGATTGTTATAGGAGGAACATCGCGCGATCCAAAGCTTTCCAATTCAGCCAGGCTCAAGTCTGGTGCTCTGCGAAAACGTTGACTCATCGTGAGTCTTAACATGACTATGGATTATGAGCCATTAATCAACCGGGTTTCCCCGAAAAGGCTGGACACATATTCTCTATGCCGAATTGGTTATACTCGGCACTTTTTGCTTGTGTTTTGTGTTCGTGGTGGAATATCATTGAATATATCCAAATATTTCAATTGCTAAAGCATGTTCAGAACAGCCAAATTTATTTCAGAATTAGTGGCCTACAACGCTGGTTCTTATACAAAAGAATTATGAGTAATCATAAAAGATATGCAAGTTATAAACAAAGTTTAATGTAGTATGTATCAGAGCTCTTCAACGATTTTGTTCACACAGAAAAAAAAATAAAAGCAACAACTCACAAAAACCTGGGAGTCATGAGGGGCCCACTCTTTCCCCTTAGAGTGTCAGGACTTTAATAGGGCCGAAACACTCGTCTCGGGGTGGGGAGGGGGTGATTCCTCTGACGATGTGAAGGAGTTGTGGTGTTATTCCGCTCTCTACCGTAGAGAGTTTCCTGCATACTCTAACAAAGAAAGGACCAATTCTATAATTTTGTGGATACATTCCAGTTTTTTTTTTGCTCATGAGAATATATCAGATTTGTTAGCTGTTTACATCTGCGTCTTTTTGTTTATTTTATGCTGGTGTATCAGTATACATTTTTAAGCATTCGCATATCCAAGAGTTTTCAACAGGGAGAAGCACGAGTTGCTTTTAACCTTTTCGTTGTTACATATTGCTGGAGAACCGATCCCCACTGTGCTGAATACTACGATGACCTACTGTCATCTAGTGCTGAATTATTTTATTTTATTTATTTATGTGTGTGTGTGTGTGTGTGTGTGTGTGTGTGTGTGTGTGTGTGTGTGTGTGTGTGTGTGGTCTCAAAATCTAAGGCGGTGCTAACATTTTTTTAACCACCACAAAATATAAACATGTAGTAACTCTTTGATTCTTCCACTTTCGTCTCATTTAAGTCACTATATAAGTCTCATTTAACCCTACATAGCTCATAAAACATTTATTTTTTCATAAGCGTTGTTCATAGAATCAAACAAAAAAAAAAAAAAACGGCAGAATAAAATGTTTATTCTTACCGTTTTCGTCTAACCAAACAATTGTTCACTTTATCCATTCGACGCTTGTCGTAACATTTGGTAAGTCGGCTCTGGAAACTGAATGTTTATGAAAATAGAGGAAATGATTAATAGAAGAATAAGCAGAGTAATGGTACTTTTTTTAAAGAGTGTACATCGTCCACGTTACCAAGGTACAAAATGCGTGTTGAACAATAGGCCCGCCCCCATCGCCTACTAAAATGACATATTTCCAGCATATGGGTCGTCTCTCAAAACCGAGAGGCCTACAGGAGTGCTGTTAGGGAGGCAAAGTTCCGCAAGGGACATGCAAATGAATGAATGAATGAATGAATGAATGAATGAATGAATGGATGAATGAATGAATGAATGGGTCGTCTCAGCGTGTGAAAATAGGTTACACAGAACTAAAAAAAAAATACCTACTGTGATTACCCAGATATTAAACGAAAATAACTGTCTATAGCAGCAATCAAGAAAACTTGAAACGAGTTTACATGTCTTTAGCACTGAAGGGGCAAAATGATATGAACGTGTTAACTCGTCCTTAGCAGCGACTTAAGAAAACGAGTAAACACGTCTTTAGCAGCGAAAGGTTTAAAAAAAAAAAGAAAAAGAACTTGCAGCTGACATAACACCTGGATTTTTCAATATTTATCTGCTTTCAATGTCAACTGCAAAAACGAACACACTTTATAAGCCCTAAATTCTGTTCTCTGCCTGTTACGTCAAAATATTGCCATTATAAGTAACTGCGAACGAAGTAAAAAAAAAAAAGCTTTACAAAAAAAAAAAAAAGAAAAAAAACTAAATTACTCTGTAGTTATTTTAACTTTAAAACAACAACAACAACAACAACAGCAAGCACAACTAACAACTGCGGTTTCGGTACTTCATGTCAAAGCTTGGTTGGTTAGTCAGTTAGTCGATGGATCATCCTCACTGTACATCTTTCGATTAGTTCATAAGTGCTCCGATCCCATCTTCGAAATGTTCACAAGTGCTTGATGGCTGACGATACCAGTTCTGTGTTGATTAACCAGTCTTATTTGCTTCCCACTGCAGCGCTCTTGTCTGGCCACTCCACGTTTGAACATTATGTTCCAGCAATCTGTTCCTTGTTGCAGATTCAGTATTGTTGCTTGAATCGGCGGTTCGACCAGCTTCTCTGAGTGCATTCAGGATATCAGCCCGGTCCATTTCCTGTTCACTCTTCTCTGCAGCCATGGCAGCAAGTCTGTCCGCTCGATCATTACCTCTCGTTGTGCCAATAGTAACAATTTGTCCACATAATCTTTATGAAAAGAAAATCAGTGATATTAAGATACAGTACCCGTAGCCATTAAGCACTTTAAAACTCGCGCCAAAAGAAAAGGGAAGTTATAAGATGAAAAAGATAAATTCAACGTTTTTTTTTTGTTTTTTTTGTAGATAATCCTATGAGCTTTATCCATCATAGCGCTTGTGTTAACATGAAAGGTCTCTTTTTATGTGTCCCTATGAGCTTTATCCATCATAGCGCTTGTGTTAACATGAAAGGTCTCTTTTTATGTGTCTAATTTTTACTACTTAAATATCACTAGTGACGTCTACTCTCTCGTTCTTACCAACTTATATGTTTACAGCGATTTTGTGTTTTCTGGTACCACCACACCAAAAAAAAAAAAAAAAGCACAGAGTCCACCCAGCTGGAAAAAAAATTATATATATTCTCCAGATATTCAAACTTTAAAATGTAGAAATAATTATATATTTTCTGTAGAAAATATACATATTATATATAAATATATATATTTTCTACAGAAAATATATAATTATTTCTACATTTTAAAGTTGGAATATCTGGAGAAAAATTATGAAAATTGCAAAAGGAAAATTTCACTTCAGCAACTCGCAGTAATCTTTTCAAATAACTTTCGCCAGTGTTTTAAACAGCTACCAATTTCACACATCATCTTTGCCACGATGACTTTGACGATGACGATAACGATGGTGATGACAGTACTGAAGATTATAAATGTATATTTCATCTTATAGTTTTGTTTAATTAATTTATTGTTAATGTTGCTAATGATGCTTAACATGAATGTTCGGGACAAGGCGAAGCTTACTTGACATAAGCGGGTCTAAAATATTATGTGTTAATTTGAGAACTAGGCCTTACGGCAAGGTGTGCTACTACTACACAGGGAGGAAAACTTCATAGAGTGAAGGTCAGATATATGGCTCTGCACTGTACAGTCCACACACAGAAAAAAACTTATACGTCATTGCCTTTTGTACTTGTATAACAAAACGACCTAGCGTAACATCTTGTACTTCTACGAGCTCCCTGTATCTGCGTGCTGGTGTTCTTTGCAGCCGACGCTGTAGAGGTGTTGCGGAACATTATCGTATCGGCGTGAAAGTGGGAGGTTATGACAGCTACTTTTTCAGTCCCGGATTACATCTAAAAAGCGGGGGGGGGGGGTGCAAAGCTTCTTTAGCAGACTCCACCACCATGGGAATTATTGCGATCCCTTCCCCGTTAGCCAGGCTAGGCCTGTTACTGGGGGTACCAAAGAGAGGTGGGACATGGTCTTGGTCAGCTATGGTTCACTAACCCTGATGCTGGCATGTCAGCTATGGGTCGCTAACCCTGACTCTAGCATGTCAGCTATGATTCACTAACCTTGATACTAGCACGTCAGCTATGGGTCGCTAACCCTGACGCTAGCATGTCAGCTATGGGTCACTGACTGCCTCATCGGACAGGCGTCCTCACTCCAGCTAGGGTAACAATAACCATTATAAATGTCAGGAAGGTAGATAGAGGTGTGTAGTTCAGTTTTACAAAGATAGACAGAATGAGGAAAATTGGCAGAAACAAGAGTAGCTGAAAGCAAGATAAGCACATATAAATGAAAGACATATAAACAATCCAATATTTCGGCAAAAAACTTTTTTTTCAAGGATCACATACAAAAACAGCACATCCGATAAAAACACGAAAAATAAATGAAGAATGGATGTCACATGAGGCAATAACCTGCATATGCAGAGATTTTTCCCCATAACACGGAGTTTCCTGCCCCTTCCTCCCCCTCACAAGGACCCCTAGGTGTAATCTTGTTAAGCATGGGGGCAAAGCCGCCACTGTCTCAGATCACGATTAGTCTCAGCTGTTCAATCAATCACCCATTTAAATTATTGAAGAAAACTATAACAGTAGTTTAATATTATGTATGGTTTAGTGCTACCAAAAACAAACATGTGAGAACCATTGCCACTTGAATCGTGTTAATAGAAGCTGCTCTGTAACTTCCGCGCCGTTCATGTCTAGAAGGTCAGCTGTTAAAATGGCTCTCACAGAAAATATTCTTGCTAAAACTGATAAATATCTGTCAGAAAAATCATGTTTTTCTTCTTTTTTTTTCTTTTCCTCTGAAATTTCAAAGGGGGAAACCGGAAGAAGAGAGAGCGGAAACGCGAGAAATATTGGTGAAAACTGCAGCTCCCTGTAGGTTGCCATGACACGTTATCTGCACATCTAGACATAATGTGCTACAGACAACCATGATTCGCTTTCGCGATAGCTATAAGTCGTGTTTTTTGTGGGTTGCTTCTAACATTATTATGTGGGCTAGCTGCATTATTTACCTTTCGAGCAACATGTTGTGAACAATTGCGAGTTTTTCACGGATTTATTTTGTAAAAAAAATGTGTCAGAAACCGTAAGGGAGTTCGGCCGGGGTAAAGGACCAATAAAGTCCACGTCAACGTTGATAGCTTTACCGACGGTCGGGGATTGTCTGCTAGCGGGACCCCCTGACAAGGAGGCTGCGAACCCCGTTGTATTTAATACCGTCGGCAGTGTTTTCCTGCACGCTCAACCTTGACAAAAGCTGAAAAAAACTTGAGTTGGCAGAGTTCCCACAGCCCTTGGCCTTGTCAGATTTGATGGCAAAAGTTGATTTGTGGCTGGTGTTTGGATTTGTAGGTCGTTTGTATTGGGAACTTGTGCAAAGCGGTGAACGACTTCTAAAGATCTTTGTTCTATATCTTGATAAATGAATCATATATATATAATATATATAATATATAATATATGGTGTGTATATATGTATGATAGGAAATGTATGATAGTTTAGAGTTTTGCAAAATAAAGAAACACACAATGTTAATCCTAAATCTATTTTATGCATAATGTGAATCATCATCATCATCATCGTGTGTCATTTACACATGGAAATTTGACAGCAATGGATATCCAACTTTCACGGCCCTTTATCAAGCTGAATCCTGCCCCATTCTTGATATTCGTTCACGTATAAAGATGTCTTGCCTTGGCTCTTCTTTCCTGCATCAGTACTCCCCTCAAGTATGTTTTTCATTATAAAATCAAGCTCCTTGTAATGGGGAAAATAATGAAAGAACAGAAATAACATATTTTGACTACATGAAAAGACAGGCTTTACACTTTTTTCTATTTTTTTTTTAAGTTCCAACAGATCCCGTATTTATAGTGTTTTTAGTACGACAGTTCTAAGTCTTTGACTGAATCTCTTTTGCTTGTCCTATTTTCTTTCTTAAACAGAACTGATGAACATATTGCATTGTTTATGGAAAAAATGAGCAGAATTTCAATTACAAGTTCCAATACATTGGCTTTTTTTTTCAAAAGTTCCATAAGTGTGCACTGTGACTTGAGACCTTAAGTGGCCAAATCGATAATGGCATGGCTTTTCTGTCTGAAAGCAGTGGGTTCTTTTCCCGAAGCTGTCCCCTTTTCTTTGGATAAGGATCCTCCTTCATTTACGGAGTGCGGGCACACATGTGCTGAAATTATCCTTCAGAATGAGATCTGTGTAGCGATGAATTTATCCGAAGCGCAGTTAAATAATCTTGAAACATTCTGCAAGTTTACATGAGAGCACAGGAGAAGCATACACACATTCAACACCATGAAGACGGTGCTATTATCCAGAAATCTGGCCATAAAAACAAAATTAAGATTTGTAAAATGTTATATCTACCGTTTTACTGAATGGAGCATAAACCTGGACTTTAACCAAAAATACGGAGAGAGAGATTAATGCAGCAGAAATGTTGTTCTACAGAAAACTAGGTCAGGTAGCGTGGAGAAGTGAAAAAAAATACACAAGTTTTAGAACAGCTCCAAGTGCAATGTGAACTTCTCAAAGAAATAAAGATGAAGAAAGCAAAATACTACGGCCATATCAAAAGACATAACAATTTACTAAAGACCATACTAGAAGGAAAGGTGGAAGGGAAAAAAATCGCAAATGAAAGACAGAGATGTAAGTAGGAAGATAACATACGAGAATGGACAGGACACAGCCTGGCTGGGTGCACCATTGAGCCTAGGGAGCGAGGGAGCTGGGGATTCATTACTGTCAACCTTCGTTCTGGAAAAGGCACATGATGATGATGATGATGACAGGGGAAGAAAGGGAATCTGAAGATAAATATTAAATACGTAGACTTTGCTTGCAGTGGCAGATATTTAACTTAAATCTTGTTCTAAAAGTATACGAAACATTATTTTAAAAATAAACACATAGATAAAGGAAAATTCCCGTTTTCGTGACTAATATTAAGGTATACTGGAGATGTAGCGTTAGCCCCGTATTTCCAAGACCATCGGCACACGAAAGTGTGATGGTGTCAGTATCACGTCTGGCCGCATTTACCTTCCCTGATTTCTCTGGTACCTATTTTTAGGGGCTGGGTGGACTCTGTGGTTTTTTTTTTTTTTTGGTGTGGTGGTACCAGAAAACAAAAAATCGCCACAGCTAGGACTTGAACCTGGTAGCACCAGATTAGTAGACCGAGCGCCTAACCACTCGGCCAACCACGGCCTACCCCCAACCCAAAAAATGTGTTCTAGTTTCAAGTAAATATAAATGGGAGTTCTTCGGATATAAGGTCAAAGTACAGCCTTGCAACACTTGGGGTGGGGGTGGGGGTGAAGATGCATGCAGTACGCCGAGGCATAGTTGACTGCTGGCGTCAGGCTTGGCGAACCACACTCGAACCACATTCGAACCACATTGCTGATCTCCCAGTAACAGATTAAGCCTGGCTAACAGAGCACGGATCAATGTGGTCCTTACTGTGGTGGAGTCTTCTGAAGAGGGTATTACATATTTTCCTGCTTTTTCTTTTTTAAGCTTCATTCTGGGTCTGCACAAAATAACGGCTGTAACTCTCCCTATCCGACACGATGCTTGTACTTTCTTCAACAATCAAAACTTGCACACAAAAAAAAAAAACCCAAAAAAATCGCAACATCGACCGCAGACAACAGTCTGCTCGCAGATCCAGGCGGGTAGAACTAGAAGAAGAACAAGATAGTTGTAGACTCGCTTTTGGTAAATCTAGTTATGGGGTCGTTGTAGACTCGCTTTTGGTAAATCTAGTTATGGGGTCGTTGTAGACTCGCTTTTGGTAAATCTAGTTATGGGGTCGTTGTAGACTCGCTTTTGGTAAATCTAGTTTAGGGGGTTATATCACGTCAAGTTGGTTGGCTTGTGAAGATCTTCAAGATGGTTGGTTTGTGAAGAGATTCAAGTTGGATAGTTTTGTGAAATATTCAAGTCGGCTGACTTGTGAAGATCTTCAAGATGGTTGGTTTGTGAAGATCTTCAAGATGTCTTGTTTGTGAAGATCTTCAAGATAAATGAATTGCGAAGAGCTTCAATTTGGTTGGCTTATGGGAGATCTTCAAGTTTATGAGTTTGTGAAGAAAGATCTTCAGGTTGGTTGGCTTGCGAAAGATCTTCAAGTTTATGAGTTTGTGAAGATCTTCAGGTTGGTTGGCTTATGGAAGATCTTCAAGTTTATGGGTTGGTGAAGATCGTCAGGTTGGTTGGCTTGTGGAAGATCTTCAAGTTTATGAGTTTGTGAAGATCTTCAGGTTGGTTGGCTTATGGGAGATCTTCAAGTTTATGAGTTTGTGAAGATCGTCAGGTTGGTTGGCTTATGGGAGATCTTCAAGTTTATGAGTTTGTGAAGATCTTCAGGTTGGTTGGCTTATGGGAGATCTTCAAGTTTATGAGTTTGTGAAGATCTTCAGGTTGGTTGGCTTATGGGAGATCTTCACGATGAGTGCCTTGTGATCCGTGAAAATATAACATTTTCAATTGTTAATGATATATTTCTGACTAAAGAAGATGTTCTTGATTAATACCGACTTTATCTTCTCACACATCCAGATTTTTGTTGTTTTATATTTCACAAACATTACATTTCACTAAATCAGAGGAAGTCGGATGAAATGTTCTCTACAGAATTCATTTAATTCTGATTAATAAGATATTCGACTTAGAATTCTAAGATGCAATACGACATAATCTTCGTTAGTTTCGTCGTTGAAGCACATCAATATCAAACTATCAAATTCTACATGCAGAATTTCTCAATGTTCTCAACTTCACATTATTCTACACATTTAATAAGAGGACAATTCTAAACTCTGTACTATATCCGATCTGCAACACGCAGTCAATCAGTTACACGACTAAGTCACTGTACTCGAAGTTTCAAAATATCAGTTCTTCGCAGTCACTTGAAACACTTGGAACATAGCTTCAATCTGTCCTAAAACTACTTTTTTCAAACTGCTTTCCCCGAGTTTCTATTGCTCTAGGTGTCCATCTGTCGTTACTACGTCTTCTTTCTCTCTCGAGTCTTCTCTGGAGTGTGTTCTCCTTCTGCTGTTCTTCTCTGACTGTCTGTCCTTCTCTCTGGCTCGGTCTCAGTTGACTGACCGTCCTTGTTCCTCCATCTTCGGGGCTCCGTCCTCTGTCTCTTCTTCTTCTTCGTTCTCTCCCTACTTGGTTCCTCTTCCTTGTTCTTATTGTCTGTTCGTCTGTTCTTCCGTCTTCGGGCTCCCTCCTCTGTCTCTTCTTCTTCCTGGTTCCTTACTACTTGGTTCCCTTTCTTTCTTCGTCCCTTGTCCTGTCTCCTGTCTCTTTTTTATCTTCAAGTGCAGCTTGGTGGATTAATCAATAAGTATTTTGGCTTCATCCTTCAGATGTCCACTGGTTCCCATGAGCGTTCTGATTGTCCGTCATTCAAACTGCCCCGTTACTTATATGTCGTACAATAGGCCACGCCTCTAAATATTTAATTGGTCAGCTGGCCAAGTTGGTCACTTCTTTATTTAAAATCCTGTACAATCGCATCACAACGCGTGTCACCTAACAGGTGTCAAGTGTCAGCTCCGTCTATACAGTTATTATTTACCTAAGTCATTATCTTGCTATTTCATATCGAAGGTTTATTGTGTCTTGGCTTTTCATTGTGTCTGCCTTTTCTATTCGTCTTTTCTATTTTGTTTACTCGTGTCAACGTCCAGTCACTGCTTTGTTATCTCTGGACCATCCTACTTTCTGGCGTCCTTCTTTTGTCTGCCATATGTGTCAGCGTCACTGTGTCTCGTCTTTTTCTATTCACTGCTTCCACTGTTTACTTTTGTCCGCGTCTTGTTGTAGTGTCATAGGAGTTCTATACCTTTCTCTTCCTTTCCTTTCCATTTTTCTCTGTCGCTATTCGATGTTACTATTTTCTTTACAGTATTTTTTCATAATCGTATTCATTACTACAATCCGTTACTTACAAGGCTATGCTAAAAAAAAAGGATTTTTCCGAAATACTGGATTGTTAGGTATTCTTCATTTGTACTCTTTCTGTCTCTTTGTAAATTTGAACCGTACACCTCCATCTAATTTCAAATGGTTCAGAAAATGGGACATGAGCTTTCATAAAAATCGGACTGGATTTTTTTTTCTTCTAAATTTACACTTATTAAACTATTTCAGTTACTGTAACAATGATAGTTTTTATATTGTCTTCTTTCTGTGTTTATAAATACACTTTAATGGGGCAGCATAACATCTAAGAAATGTCTCGCACCCAAAAACTGCCTACGTCACACAACTTTGTCTCTTTCTCTCCCCGTTCAATAATGACGCTGGAGAATTTTCTTTTATTTTCCTTTGAGATACATGGTTGTTCTCTCTCTTTTTTTCTGTCAAGATTTTTTATTCTTTCCTTTGAGTTTCTCTGTGCATCTTCGATCACTAAATCGGATTTTTGCGACTGGCAAACAGATATGCTCGAGGTTAAATGTCGAAAAACACTTACACACACACCTACCTACCTACCTGCCTGCCTACCTACCTGGCTACCTACCTGCCTGCCTACCTACCTGCCTACCTACCTACCTGCCTGCTTGCTTGCCTACCTACCTGCCTACCTACCTGCCTGCCTACCTACTTGCCTACCTACCTACCTACCTGCCTGCCTGCCTACCTACCTACCTACTTACCTACCTACCTGCCTACCTTGCACCGCGGCGTTTATGCCATTTCAGTTGCTTCAATTTGACTTCTCTCTAAAATTTTGAACTAAAGCCCTAACTGTAAACTTACATTCTAACTCGCACTGGAGCCCCTTATTAATCTTCCCAAGTTGCCACATTTCAGTGACTTCTGGCTTTTATACGTTTCTTGTTACTAATTTACGTAGATGACTATGAAACTCTTTCCACCGTGATCTACTCTTCTGACGACTTCGTTTTAACATGATTTTGACATGATTTTGGTTTCTAGATTATCCAGCATATTATCACCTATAGCTCCAATACTGGTACACGCGACTTTCAACAATAACAAAACATCTATTTCCTGAAATCTTATTTTGCCTCAGGCTTTTGTTTCTAGCTCCGAGCATATGTAGATGAAATTTTACTGTTTCTTATGTAATTTCTCTTATTATCAAAATCCAAAACGTTCAGTATTTTTTTTATTTGAATCCCCCACGCACATTACCTACATTATTATATTCGTGGTTTAAGCAAACAAAGCAGTCACGTGTAGGGCTATATATACTTCTATATTCAAAACAAAAAGAAGCATTTCGGCTATCCATTTTTGTCTAATGTTCCATTATGGCTCTAATGCTGATTTTTCTAATGTTGTGGAAGAGAAAACTACGAAAATTACATTTTTATAACATAGGTAATGAGAAATAAATGTCGACAGCAGTCAGGTACCAAGTCAGTTTTGCTACAAAATTACGTTTGCCTCGGACCATGTAATAAAATTTAGTGTGAAGTTACACTTCTCAAAATCAATAGAGTAAAGTTTTATTTGTGATCGATATTTTTTCATAAGAAATATAGTAACGTGGGACGTGAAATTAAATTATAGCAATTACAAAGTCCATCGTTAAATTATTCTTCTCAAACAGAATGTGTGATCCAATGTTAAATTATTCTTTCTACAGAGAATAATTTTGAATCATTAAAAAAATAAGATTTTAAAGGGCATCCTTCCCATGGCAACATATGCCCGTGAGATCTGGGCACTTAACAAAACAGCCGAGAAACACATAAATGCCTTTGAATGTAAACGTTACAGAAGAGTCCTTCAAATATGTAGGACACAAAAAAAGAACAAATATATCCATACTATAAGAACTTAATATTATTGAAGAAGGCTGGTTAGTAAAGACGATTGAACAGAGAAAACTGAAATATTTTGGACACATTAAAAGTCATAATAATTTAGAGACGACTGTATTGGAAGGGTACATAATGGGGAAAAGAAAAAGAGGAAGACCAAGGCGAAGATGGCTGCAAGACATCGTTGATAATCTTCAAATGGATGCATCAGCAGCAGGCCATTTTGCTTACAACCGAGAGGCTTAAAGGAATGCTGTTAGGGAGGCAAAGTTCCGCAAGGGACGTGCAAACGACTTCTTCTTCTTCATCTGCGTTCAAGGTTGTTGGTAACTTCAGATCCTGATCCCTGTCGACATGGCAAAGCCCGCAGTCCTCTCCTGATAGGAGCCCCAAAGCTTTTGCCCCAAGCTTGTGTCCTCTGGCCATGTCTCACGCCTCATGTTTGCATGGTTTGGGCAATCTTGTAGGATATGTTCTGGAGTCTGGACTCCATTGCCACATGGACACTCGTCTGTGTGAGACATTTTGAGTCAATGCAGGTGGCTTAGTAGGCTGCAGTGGCCTGTCCTTAGGCGAAAGAGGATGGTTTGCTGAATTCTTTGTAGTTGGCGTATTGGATCTGCTTCATTGTTGCATTTCAGTTTCTTTTTCCACTCAGATCTGCACTGGTTACGGATTATAGTTTTCGCCTCTTGGTAGTTTTACTGGATAATTGGTTTGATCTTGATTGTTGCCAGCTTTGGATAGGCTGTCAGCTATTTCATTGCCAGCTATTCCACAGTGGGATGGTAGCCATTGTAGGGCCACGGTTGTTGACAGTGTAAAGTGCTTCAGTTCTGTTGTGATTTCCTGTATGTTATGCAAACGACTGACTGACTGATAGAGAATATATAAACCTAATATTATAATATATTTGTCATTGAGAATGCAGTAAAGTCCTATATGAAATTATGCTTGTCCCAGAAAAGGCAGCGAAGTGCCGTGTGAAATTATGCTTGTCACCAATGGCGGATTACCCATTAGGTTGATAGGCTGAAGTCTCGGTGCCCGGAAGGGTAGCGGGTCCAATGTAAATAACAATAACAAAAATAACCAGAGTGTTGTTTGATGCAGCGCTCACTTATAACTATTATATGAAGACGAGAAAGGAATCCAAACCGAGTGAATACAAATCTATACGTAAACTACAGTCAAATTCTAAACAGCTGCAGAAGTATTCTGAGCTTTTCTTTTTTCTTTCTTTACCTGTTTATATGGCGGCCTGGTTGGCTGAGTGGTTAGGCGTTGGGTCTACTAATCTGGTGCTATCAGGTTCAAACACCACACCTAAAAGGCCCCAGGGTACACCCAGCCTCTAAAAATGAGTGCCAGAGAAACCTGGGAAGGTAAACGCGATCAGGTGTGATACTGACCATATCACACTTTCATGTGCCGGAGGACATGAAAACACGGGCCTGACAACGTGTCCCGTATTTGCCTTAATGACGTGGAAACATTCATCCGTTTACTTGAAAATAAATACAGTTGTAAACTTCTTATAAAATTTATTTACAGAAGTCTGTAACTGTCGTGCTGAAAAATGATATGCTGGCAGTGGCTATTAGTTGTGTTTAGGTCTATGCACAATACCAAATCATTTACTAATGGTAGAGACCATAACTGGAGGGGAATCAGGTTGTCTATCAGTAGATGAAAGGTTGAGTTCGAGGCGAATGTTCGGCCCTTACTAAGTTTAGTCTAAGGAGCCCGGGGTAGTGGTTACTCACAAAAGAATGTAGTGAAGTACCAATTGAGACTCCTGGCTAAAGAGAATGTAGTGACTTTCAGATCGAAAGCGTCTTGAAATTGAACAGATTATGCTGGTTGGGTTATGTAGAAAGAAAAGAAAAGAGAATAGACAAACGAAAGTGATGCGTGTACAAGGCCGAGAGGTAGACTGAGACAGAGAAGGAGAGACAACACAAGATGATAAACGGGAAACTGGTGTCACCAACTGCAGAGAGAAGATTAGGAATAGAGGGGAATAGGGGCGAACTTTATCCGCAGTAATCAGTCTTAACGGCTCAGAAAGCCCAAGGAGGAGCAGCAGCAGAAGAAGAAGACGTGTCTTTCAGAGCGAAATGTTCACGAACGCCTTATTTGGTGCCCATTAATTGAAGAACTCACTAATAACTCATATATATATAACTACTTTGCGAGCCCTATGTGACGTTTAACGGCACAGGAAGGATATAAGATTATATATATGCAGGAAACTCTCTACCGTAGAGAGCGGAACAACAACACAACTCCTTCAGATCATCAGAGGAAGTACCCCCCCCCCTCAGACAAGTGTTTCGGCCCTTTAAACTCCTGACACTCTAAGGGGGGTGGGCCCCTCTGGGTCATGACTCCCAGAGGTCTTGTGATATATATATCATTGGAAGCAGCAGAAATATGGTTTATTAGAAGAATGTTGCGAATTCCCTGGACAGCAAATATAACTAATGAAGAATGTATGAGAAGAGCTGGAGAGACAAAAAAATCTTATCAAAAAGATAAGAGAGAGACAATGTACTTTCATAGGACATGCAATGAGAAGAGGGGGCATTGAAAATATTATAACAACAGGAAAAATAGAGGGAAGAAGATCAAGAGGAAGACCAAGAGAAATGATACTGGACAGTCTGACGGGATGGTGTGAGAGGAGATCACCAATTGAGCTGCTGGCCTGCATGAAGGATCGTGTACTCTGCCGAAGCATAACAGCCAACGCCAGTCGGCATGGCACATGACGATGATGATGATATAAGTTGTTTCTTTTTAAAAGACTATTTATCGGATATCTGCTACTCATTTTAAATGTGTGACTTTCGTATTAAACGTTCTCAGCTTTTTTGCTTTGGTCTAACCTACTTCTATCATGTGGCAAACATAACATGAAGTCTCTTTCATGGGATGGGAGATAAAGCTCTAGAAGTGGCCACCCATAACGTAAGCCGTCTGTAAATTTAGGTATAAATTTACAATGCATTTAAATGAAATTGATTCATTCGCTGAGAAAACTGAGCAGAGCAAGTTAATAAATTTGCGTTAAAAAAATAAGGAGAGTTATTTTTATAATTATTTTTGTGAAATAACGTTTCTAAATAAGATAAAATTATAATACAAATTTCTCTTCATTTTTTTTCTTTCTGGGGCCATCATTGACGCAATAATGCAGATGCTTGACCCCTGATATTGATTGACACTCCTTGACGGTGGTACTGCGAAGCCTTGACTGGACAGGCCTGTTTGAAGGTCGCCTGGATTGACAGATTCCTTTACAGACTCCCTGGCCTTCTTGGTGAGGAACCACAGGAAACATGTCAGTGAGGTCTTCCCTGTTTTTTTCTCCTTTAATCTGTTATATTATGGTTCACATCATTGCTTCAGACAATGAAATCCAATACCACAATATAGATTGACAGGCAATCTGTTACCTGAGTTAAAGCTTATTTAAGGGTCTTTGTTGTAATGACCATGAGCAGTAGAGGATTTTAGCGGCCATTAGACTGAAAAGGCTTAACCCTGGGTGACCTGGAAGGATAGGCCACCTGGGGTTAAGAAAACAAAAACAAAGCAAAACAAAAACCAATACACATACAGAGTACTATTTCATGTGATAATCATTTATAACACTCAGTAACTGTTATATGACGTTATGCTATTCACAACCTTCTTCTTCTTTTGTCTTTTTCTTCTAACTCCCTGGAACTGTGGGTCTGATATTCTTTGCAGCTGATGCGGTGAAGATGTTGAGACACAGCATGGTGTTGGATTGGAAGGGTGTTATAGCGATTGTTCTGTGGGGTTTTTTTTCAGTCTTTCAGTGAAGCTAAAAAAATGTAAGGGGTGCGCAATACTTATATAGCAGACTCCACCTCGAGGACTGTAACGATCTCAGCCCAGTTAGCCAGGCACGACCTCTTACTGTGGGAGGAGGGGGGAGGTACCAAATGAGAGGAGGGGACATGGTCTTGGTCGGCTATGGCTAGCTATAAGTCACAGACTGCCAGATTGGATAGGGTCTTGACCCCCGATACGCAAAAGACAGTGACATATCAGCTATGTTTGATCTGCGTAATATAAAATCATACAGTAAATGCGGAGACCATACTAGAGGGGCAGTAACAGCCGAGATTGTAACTAGAGGGACAGTAACAGCGGGGATCATATCTAGATATGCAGTAACAGCCGAGATTGTAACTAGAGGGACAGTAACAGCGGGGATCATATCTAGATATGCAGTAACAGCCGAGATTGTAACTAGAGGGACAGTAACTGCGGAGATCATAACTAGAGGGCCAGTACCAGCGGAGATCATGACTTGAGGGACAGTAACAGCGAAGATCATAACTAGATGGGGCAGTAACAGCGGAGATCATATCTAGATATGCAGTAACAGCCGAGATTGTAACTAGAGGGACAGTAACCGCGGAGATCATGACTTGAGGGACAGTACCAGCGGAGATCATGACTTGAGGGACAGTAACAGCGGAGATCATAACTAGAGGGCCAGTAACAACGGAGATCAAAACTAGTTGGGAATCAGACCATATATCAGGATATGGATGCAGCAGATCGAAGGTGGGAGGAATCCTACTAAGTTTAGCCTAGGGACCTGGATCATGTTTAATTCATGACTGACCTGAGTGGTACCTCCTTTCTCCACTTATTTAATCCTCATCACTGTTCTCTTATGCAAGTTCTGCTGCCAGTCTCTTGCAAATACTTCTTCCATATTGGCTCTCCACGGCTTTCCGCAATCTCGTGACATCAGCGATTTCAACACTTCCTGGCCATTCTAAACACATTACCAGCCACTTCCGAAACAAGTTTGAGTACAGGAATTACATTAGGTCAGAACTTCCCTTCATGCATGGCTCTAACACTTCCGGCGGGTGCAGTCTGCTCTTCAGAGTATTGAGCAGCTTCCAAAAGTATCTAACAAAGAATCAAACGTCTGCCCTGCCTCCTCAATCACTCTGAAGGGTGAAATATTATTCTTTCAGATCAAATTAAGGCATTAATATTTAATTAAATGCAACACTAAATTAAGAATGTTACATTGTAAACACTTTGCTATTTACTTATCTTATATCTTATATCTTATCTTATCTTATATCCTTCCCGTGCCGTCAAACGTCACATAGGGCTCGCAAAGTAGTTCGCCAATTTTTCCTGTCTTCGGCGAGTCTTTCAACCTCATCAAAGGATTTTATGCCTGTTAACTTGGCCTCTCTTAATAATGTCCTCTTCAGAATTTCTCGCGGTCTGCCTCTTTTTCTTCGCCCTGTTGTGTTCCACTTGATAGCTTGTTTTGGGATTCTCTGATCATTTCTTCTCATCAAGTGACCAACATATGTCCATCTCCTTTTCCTGATCATCCATGAGACTGGTTGTTGGTCAGTCATCTGTCTTATCTCTGTATTGTTATTGAATTCATTCCACTTGATGCCGAGTATTTTCCTTAGGCATCTGTCAGAAAGATACGAGAGAGACAATGTACTTTCATAGGACATGCAATGAGAAGAGGGGGCATTGAAAATATTATAACAACAGGAAAAATAGAAGGAAGAAGATCAAGAGGAAGACCAAGAGAAATGATACTGGACAGTCTGACGGGATGGTGTGAGAGGAGATCACCAACTGAACTGATGGCCTGCATGAAGGATCAGGTACTCTGGAGAAGCATAATAGCCAACGCCAGTAGGCACGGCACCTGATGATGATGATAATCTGTTTTCAAAAGAGTCTAATTTCTTTTTGCTATTTACTGTAAACTTATTATTCATATATCCGCAGTGGGGCGGGTCTATTTATGTTGCCTTGATGATGATGATATGATGTGTCTGCTGGTATTTGAACCTTGGTTGCTGTGTGGCTCAAGTGTAAGACACGCTCCTCCACTCTCCGCCAAAAAAAAAAAAGAAAGAAAACAATGATAAAGAATAACAAAGTTTGGTTTGTTGTCCGGAGATAGCAAGTTTATTGCATCCTATTATCAGCAGGGGTTCTGTCGTATTTATCAACAACAGCACTTGCACAACAAATATGGACAATGGTACAAATAAGACCCCAGAGCAAAAAGCTCGTGTAGTATGTAGCATACATAGAACGCCACTCAAAACAAGATTCATGTAGTATGTGATGTCTGCTGTTCACCAGCAGGGTTTCCATTAAGAGTGAAGATTTCCTTTATTCAGCGGGTAGCTTGTGCAGACAGCGAAACCGCAGAGACTTGACACAGCTCTAGGGCTCCGCTGCTTATGAGTATGTAATATAACGTAATTTCATAATTAATAACAAAAATTGTCGTGGGTAGGATTAAAGTAAACGCGTCCCCCTTTCCTCAGAAACGTCGAAGTCAGCGACCAGTTAGATCAGCGTTATAATATTACGATTTCACCTGTAGACTCCCGCTACCTGCGGACGCTGGATCCGGTGGTCAGTGTCCACTTCAAAGGAAGTGCCGATGAGCGAAATAAAAACGTTTGTTCATGCCGCTTCGGCATAGCCAAACAACAGGTGTTCGATTGATCCATTTGTCGCTTGTCGTTACATTTAGTAAGTCGACCTCGGAAACCTTGTCGTTACATTTAGTAAGTCGACCTCGGAAACCTTGTCGTTTACATTTAGTAAGTCGACCTCGGAAGCCTTGTCGTTTACATTTAGTAAGTCGACTTCGGAAGCCTTGTCGTTTATGCCACACCAGTGGAAACGACTGCGATGCATTACACGAGCGGATGACATAACAATAACATAATGACTAACCGACCCATCCAACCTGCATACACGAACTGCTGTTTCAGCCACCTTTCCCAACTTTGGGTATATTCTACCCACCACTATCACATATTATTTGGCATTTTCGAGCATACGCTGCGTGAAGTTTTCCCTCTCTTGATATTGGGTCAAGATGAATGATAAAATGTTACAGAAGTGAAGTTTTCATCTGGATGTTCAGTCAAGATAAATGATAATAATATTCTAGAAGTGAAGTTCTATCCTTTACATTGAGTCAAAATAAATATTCTAGAAGTGAAGTTTTCCCCCTGGATATATAATATTGTCAAATTGAGGAAGTGTTCTTATGTCTTGTAATTCTTCTTATTAATATGCTTTGTAAACCTACCACCTTTATCGATGATATTGCTGAATATTTCAGAGGATATCTTCACACACATCCAGATTTCTGTTGTTTTATATTAGGTTTCACAAACATTACACTTCACTATATCAGAGGAAGTCCGATGAAATGTTCTCTACAGCATTCATTTAATTCTGACAAATAAGATGTTCGACTTAGAATTCACAACATCATTTGTACTAAGATGTAATATGACATAATCTTCGTTAGTTTCGTCGTTGAAGCACATCAGTATCAAACTATCATATTCTACATGCAGCATTTCTAAATGTTCTCCTATTTCACGATATTCTACACATTTGATAAGAGGAGAATTCTAAACTCTGTACTATATTCGATCTGAAACACGTGGTCAGTCAGTAAATCACTTAATCATTTGTTCACAACTCAGTATTGTATCAGATCTGTAACACGTTATCAATCAGTTACACAACTAAATCACTGTACTCGAAGTTCATAACGTATCAGTTCCTCAAAAGCCCTTGAATCACTTGAAACACATCTTCAATCTGTCATAAAACTACTGCTTCAAACTGCTTTTCCTGAGTATCTATTGCTGTAGGTGTCCATCTGTCGTTACATACGTCTTATTTCTCTCTTGAGTCTTCTCTGGAGTGTGTTCTCCTTCTGCTTCTGTCTGTCCTTCTGTCTTCGGGCTCCCTCCTCTGTCTCTTCTCCTCTGTCTCTTCTCCTCTATTTCTTCTTGGTTCTTCTTCCTTGTTCTTCCTGTCGGTTCTTCCGTCTTCGGGCTCCCTCCTCTGTCTCTTCTTCTTTCTCGTTCCCCTCCCCCTTCTTTCTTCGTCCCTTCTTTGCCTCCTGTCTCCTTTTTATCTTCAAGTGCAGCTTGGTGGATTAACCAATAAGTATTTTGGCTCCACCCTTCAGATGTCCACTGGTTCCCATGCGCGTTCTGATTGTCCGTCATTCAGACTGCCCCGTTGCTTATATGTCTTAAGTCAGTTGTCCAAATGCCCACGCCTCTCAATATATAATTGGTCAACTGATCGAGTTGGTCACTTCTTTATTTAAAAACCGTCTGCAGTCACATCACAACGCGTGTCAAGTGTCAACTCCGTCTATACAATTACTATTTACCTAAGTCATTATCTTGCTATTTTATGTCGGAGGTTTTATTGTGTTATCGCTTTTCATTGTGTCTGCTTTTTCTATTCGTCTTTTCTATTTTGTTTACTCGTGTCAACGTCCAGTCACTGCTTTTTCTATTCACTGTTTCCACTGTTTACTTTTGTCCGCGTCTTGTTCTCGTGTCATGGAAGTTTTACAACTTTCTCTTCTTTTCCTCTCCATTTTTCTCTGTCGCTATTCGATGTTACTATTTTCTTTACAGTATATTTTCATAATCGTATTCATTAATAATAATAATAATAATAATAATAACAACAACAATATCCGTTACGTACAAGGCTATGCTACAGATACTGAGTCAAGATAAACGATAAAATATTTTAGAAATGAAGCTTTCCGCTGAATTTTGACTCAAGATAAATGATAAAATATTCTAGAAGTGAAGTTTTCTACTGGATATTGAGTCAAGATAAATGATAAAATGTTACAGAAGTGATGTTTTCGTTTGGTTGGTCAGTCGAGATAAATGATAAAATATTCTAGGAGTGAAGCTTTCCTTTATTCAAAGTTTTAAAAAAAACCCTATATCTTGTCCGTTATTTTTAAACGTGTAATTTGCAATTATTAAATATTATCATACTTAGAATACGTTAAAAAATCAGTAGTCGGTACATCTCTCCTCGAACAGCCACATAAAGTAAGTGACTCGTTAAAATTCGGTTCAAATGCTTATTCTTTTCCCCCATCTACATTCAAATATAACTGCTGTTCGTTTGATTCATTACAACCCGGTTACATATTCATCACATTCTCGTGTCAAGCTGTCAGTGATACATCAACTGTCAAAGCGTCCAGGCCGACGGGCTGACAATATCTGGTTGAACAAGCTTGGGATTATCCTGACAGTTACCTGCGCTTGAGGGGGCGCCGGCACAAAGTGGCAGCTCCAACATCTGTTGCCAGAATGTCCCGTGTTTGAAGACCCAAAGCAAGCACACCTGGTCCACGGCCAGTACTAATTCTGGATGAGCTCTTTAGGGCGAAGTTCATAAATCGCTGAATATTGAAATTGCTTTCTTCAAACAAAAGCAAAGGGTGAGCGGGCAGATGGTGGTTGGTTGGGGGGGGGGGGGGAGGAGAATTAAAACACTCTTAAATACAGATAACGGTGAAAGGGGGGGGGGGTTGGGGTTGATGGCACTGTCTGATTTGGCATTCATCGACACATACATGACATGCTTAAATCGAGGCCGGGGAACCAAAACTGATCAGTGCCCTGTCCCCCATCTCTCTGCTGGAGCCCCTGGAAACAACCCTAGCCTGGTTAACGAAGCACGGATCGCCACAGTCTCCATGGAGGCAGAGGCTACTAACGAAGCACTGCACACACTCCTGTTTTTTTTTTCTTCTTCTTCTTCTAACCTCTACTTAGTGCTTGAAAAAATAAATTGCCGCCATAACCTGCTCCCAATCCCACACGAAGTTGCACCTCAGCATCCTTACTGTCTCGGCTGCAAAGAACACCAGCTCGAATTTCAAGGGAGACTGAAGAGTCCACCCACAACCCCCAGATCGCTGCTTTACCCGGAACTATATTAACAAGAAAAGTGACAGACTCTCCACAGGAAATATTTGTTCTAATACACTAAATGTTCCTTTATCTTAAAATAAAAAAGAACGCCAAATATATTAATATTTTTCTTTTAAAATTCAGTTCTGAAATGTTGTTTTCAATGTTCTTTTGGGATTTTCTGACCATTCGTTTATCCGGCCATGGGTACGGTCCATTCGTTGGCTAGATAAAAAAAAGGGGGGGGGGGCTACTATACTTTCTTCCACGTTAATCTCATTTCATTTTAGAGTTAGAGTAGAGTATTTAAAGACCAGCCATATTCTTCGGGTCTATAAATATTTTGAACAGTATGTAAGTAAAACATGCCCCCCTCCTCAACCTCAGTATTCCATTCTTCGGTACCGCCAAACGGATTTAACTCTTTCACACCTGCTTGGCCAGAATGAACTTTGATGAGAAATTTCGATGGAAAGAAACTAGAAGGCAGTTACTATACGATTTAAAGGAAAAAGAAAACAAAATGAAAAAAAAATATGGATTGCGTTGGACATTTGTTACTTTTCATTTTATTTAGACTGCCTAAATATAACTCGGAGCATTGAGTTACATAGGCGTGTAAGATCTATCAACCCGGCCTGTGTTGTTTTGGAGCAAAAGGTGTTTTAAACCCAAGAAAAAAAAATTGTAATAAAGAAAGGACGGATTCAAGGAAGACCTGGAATTAACTGAGATAACTGGCTTCTGAATGAAAGATGTTTACCTTCATCTTATGTCCCATCTGAAGCTGACGCGGTTTAATGAGCATTTTTTCTATTTCTCCTTCTTTCTTCTCTCTCTCTCTCTCTCTCTCACACATACACACATTACAAAACTGTCCATTACAGAAAAATTGTGCACATACACCCTAAAACTGCCATCGGGAAGTTCATTCAGCTGAACTCGGGGATTCATGTTTGTATGAGAAGTCGTTCCTGATTGGCCTAATTTCTCGGTCAGTGTGTAAGTGGTTGAAATCAATTCGCGGGGGATAAAAACGTCTTGGGACGATTCTGTTTCCCTTTGCCTTAAGTGATTCTGAAGAATGAACAAATGAATGATCACCAAAAACGTCCCGCCATTCATTCTTTTTCTCTCTTAATTTGGCATAATCTCGCATATGTTTAATTTACAACATCTGACGAAACTTAATGCAGTCCTCTTTTTGTTACTCACTCATCTAAATTACTGTCGTCCTCTTGCTCTTTTTTCTTTCAGCTTTCACATGGAATATATTTTACACTGGGGGCGAAAACAGTGTCCACTTTGGCAGTCAACCACCCACAGCTGACATGCTAGCGCCAGGGTTGGCGAAACACAGCTAATCATAACCCCCTCTCCCCCCCCCCCCCAAACAGGCCCAGCCTGACTAACGCCATAGTCTCCACGGCGGTGGAGTCTGCTAAAGAAGTACTGCAAGTCCCCTGATTTTTTAGCTCCATTCAGAGACTGAACCAAAAAAAAAAATTACCAGCCATAACCCCTTTTGATCCTAGGCCGGACAAGAGGGGGTAGGGATGAACTGGGGTTATATGCCCGGATCCTGGAGTACCGGAGGGGGGGTGGGGGCGGGGGCCGGACTGCCCTGAATTTTAAGGATGCATCTGACACATTTGCCAGCAGAAAAATAAAACAATGATAGAGTAATTACTTACATTAAAAATAACTTACACGTTCAACAAGAGTTACTTTTCATGTTTGGATGGGTTGTAGGGTGTGGGGGGGGGGGGGAAGGGCGATAATAACTTACCCTAGGACCCGACGCCTCTCTCCAGTGCTCTCCCTAACCCGGATACGACGATGTAATCCGAAAATATACATTTGTATTTATATATTCAAGCGCTCTTTCTGTCACTTTCTTTGTATATATATATATATTATTATTATACTTTAGTCTGTTTTTTTAAAAAATTCATATATTGAGTGAGCTTCTCTCTCTCTCTCTCTTTTCACACCCTTAACCCCTACTCCCTCTTTTGGCCATTGTCTGATTAAACAGATCGGTTTTGACAGTGTTCGAAACTGCGCAGAAATTGTTCGGAAGGAATTTGTACACAAAGGCCAAGCACTTCCCCAGGGCTCCAGCTTCGAAGGCCTTGCAGTACTTAAAAGATGTTCGTGAATAACGTTTTCTTGATTTATGCTATTAAAAAATACGAGTATTTGTCTGACAAGCATGTCTGACTCTGTGCGTAATGACACTTTCTGATACTTGATATTGGTAGCGTAAGTTTGCTATTACCGAGAATCAGGCAGCGACATGTTCAGTGAACATATGCAGATAAAATAAAACATATGCAGATAAAGTGAACATATGCTGATAAAATGAAACATATGCAGATAAAGCGAACATATGCAGATAAAGTGAACATATCCAGATTAAAGTGAACATATGCAGATAAAGTGAACATATGCAGATAAAGTGAACATATGCAGATAAAGTGAACATATGCAGTTAAAGTGAACATATGCAAATAAAGCAAGCAGCGCAAAGAATTATTTAGTACATAAAGTATAAACTAAGGAGAAAGTAGGAACAGCTTTATTAATGAATGAGCACACAGTTGTGATTTTTAGATGCGAACCTTAATCATACAAAAAACACACAGGAAATAGAGAGAGACAGAAGACAGACATAGATAGATAGATAGATAGATAGATAGATAGATAGATAGATAGATAGATAGATAGATAGATAGAGAGAGAGAGAAAGAGAGAGAGAAGATGCAGGCACTTCTGAACACAGCCTCTTACAAGCCACAGCCTCTTACAAGTCACAGCCTCTTACAAGTCACAGCTACGTCCTCCACTCATTTTGTTTTATTCTTTTTTTTTCCGTACCTTTTTTTTTTTACATAGCATTCATGTGAATTTATATTTGATTTTCTTTCTCTATTTCTCGTCCTGTGTGTTTTGTATGATTAGGGTTCACACCGAAACGTCACAACTGTGTCCTCGTTAATTAAAAAACCTGTTACTACTTTTTTTCCCCCAGTTTATACATTTTGTTATCACAGCTTTACTGTAGTGGCTTAGTGTATAGTTACAAACTTAGTTTTATATACTTATACACTAATTATTCGTGTGTTATTTAGTACTCGCATCAAAGGGACTTTGTGCATTTAGCCTTTTTCTTTGGCCTCCTCCTAGGACGAAAGTTGAACACAAAATGCACCCATATAGATGTAGTAGAGTACGAAGTGAAAGCCAGAGACTGGCTAAGAAATGTTGTAAAGAGGTGATCATAAAGGGTACCATGTAATAAACAGCGTGGCGTTATGTCACAAATGGCCATAGCTTGCCAAGATCGGATACCGAAGGCCCAAACAAAGACGCCCAGATGGCAGAGATGATAAAAGA